>JAIVFH010000057.1:0-224957 GCA_025765595.1 Obelidium mucronatum | reverse complement strand
ATCTTTGTATTGGAGAGTTACATGGGTTGCTGCAAAGAAGGGGCTCTTGAAGATGACGGGCGTTGCTGCTTTGAAGCCAAACCGAGACAAATCAATTGTTTTGTCTTAGCGAGCGGCACTAAAGGCATAATATCTTGAACGATCTCGACTGGCAGCTGGTCAAACAACATTTAATACATTGAGAAATAAAACAAACAGCTGAGAACCCAACAGATCAGGAGACGTAAGAATTTAACTGAATTTAACTAAACTTTATACAATAGGCAAATCTCATTGCTGCTTCAGAAACGAACCGGCTCCGCTTCCTCCCATCCTCTTTTCTCGAATCTCCCGCAACATACATCCAACATTCCTCGTCCCAATACTCGTCAATAAGAGCTTAGCGTCATGCTTGTTCGTTGTACTAACGGTTGCGGTTGATGGTTTCGAATCACATCAAAGAGTTCTGCTGCTTCCAGTTCTGTAGGAATATGCATTGGCCCCAGTTGCAGCGTCATTGGAATAGCCGTCGTCTGTTTCCGCACTGAAGTTGCCATCGAGTCGCCTAATAGACCGGGAATACTGAGTCCTGGGTTTGTTGCTCGGCTTTTGCTCTGATAATCGGCCAAGAGGACATCGTATAGATGCGTTCTTCCTACAACAGCCCGTTTCGCAGATACTGAATGAATTTTACATGTAATTGAGCGCGCACAGGGGAGTCCTTTCAAAGCGTGATATCAGAACTGCTCTTGGTCAGAACCAAACGTAATGTTAAGATACCTCCTGGCTCAGCAATAACTCCACAGTGCTTGTCGTAATCAATAGGTCCTTTCGGTTTGGGTCCCTTTTCTTTTATAGTCTGTGAATCAGATCGTGGTAGCTTGGGTTTAACATCTTTGGCAACATCTACAGCAGGTCCAGCAACAGCACCGGCGCCACCGCCGCCACCGACAGCAACAGCACTGGCAGCTAGCGATGCCGCTGCAGCTTCTGCATCAATTGCCTTCTTATCTTTCTTTTCCTTCTTGATCTTTACCGTAGCTGATCCTTCAAATCCGATCAATCGTGTAGATCCAGTATTAGCTGGACGGGTCTCGAAAAGGAAAGAAATAGATAAAGCCAGTTTACCATCTGCCGTCACTTCTCGTTTGCGCTTCACAGCCGCACCCTTTTTTCCATCGGGGCCTAGTGCTGTTACTCCCGAAGCTCCAAGGGCATCTTCCATTTGAAATAGATCTGCTGTAGGATGTATCTTCCGGCAGTTTTCTGTAAAAGACCCGATTTAACTGGGCTGCCATCTAATAATAGCTTCCACCTGACGGCCCATACCGAGATGGCCCAGCAGACTCGAATGCAGGACTGGTTTGCTGCAAATCTTGCAGGAGACGATGACGAGGGAGTCGGAGCTCAGGATGGCGGTCATTTCCACAACACAGTTCTTTTGATTCGCTCTGCTTTTTGAGCCTTTTTTCTTCCAACCAAGACTGATTTTTTGCCAAATGCCAGAAGCGACTGAAGCAGCAACCTCTGGCGTGGAGGCAAGGACAAACAGTTGTCTGGACGAAAGTCAACTACGGGAAGAAGCTAGCGGCGAGAGCCAAGGCAAAGGGTCTCTGGCAGCAGACCCGGAAGGGGTACGCGAACAGACTGCAGTTTTTGCGAAGAAAGAAGCACCGCGGATACTTTCATACTCGGCTGTAGTCTCGGGGGCCTCTGGCGCGGGATCCAGCCAGAAGGAGTCAGTGGCTGCAGTGGACAATGCTTCGGCTGCTTCTGGAGTCAAACAAAGTCCACTGGCGAACGAAAGGTTTGTAGCGTCTCTCTTTTCTTTTCGAATCATTCTTCTTTGTTTGATCTGACTATTTGCTCTTCCTCCGCTTTGGTCGATGCGTCTTTCGCCGCCTCGGAACGAATCTGAAATAGCTCTCAACCAGCGCATCAAACACCGGCAAACAATCGGCCGTCAAAACTAAAACAGCAACAGTCGATTCAGCAGCACAGTCTGCCGACGCAGCCAAAACGCTCAAACTCATCGACTTCGGCGGCTTCCCACACTCAGCAACTTCACCACCACGACAACGAACACTCTGGCCACCAAACCTCTTCCTATTTATCACACACCTATTCAGAGAACGATCTTCATTCAAGGCATGAGCACAATGCCGCTGCTGCCCGGCGGCATCCAAGAGATGTTTCACTTCGATTCAAGCCGACGGGACAACTTCGTTTCAGCAATGATGTGATGGATACCAGTGACTTTGAAGTAACCGTTCTTCACTTTTTCTTTTTTTTTGAATTTGGAGGGTTTGGGTCGCTCAAAATTCCCATTGTTCTAGGCAGTGACAGGGATTGTTTCATTTGACTCATTTGACGTCCCCACTGTATCTTATCCCATGACACTATCAACACAAATCGAAGACGCGCTGAATCGTGAGATTATGGATACATGTCGGGTGAGTGTCCCCAATACTGCTTATTAACCCAAGATATTATTTTCTAAACTTCCAATGCTGTGCTTGATTAGAAACTGTTACCCACCGAATCGGATATTTTGAAACGCCAAGAGTTTGTTGCAAAGATTCAAATGCTTGTTAATCGTGAGTGGCCCAATCAAAAGATCCAAGTTCATGCTTTTGGGTAAGGGAACAAACAAACAAATCCCATTCTTTGTTTTTTTTTGTTGATTAACCCCCTTCAATATTTCAAGTTCTACTGTTAATGGCTTGGGATCAGCTGCGAGTGATGTGGATTTGTGCCTAACGACTGATTGGAAAGATCCCCAGAATGGGATCTCAAATATGTTTGTTTTGGGGTCATTTTTTAGGAAATGTAAAGTGTTTCCTTTTTTTTTGTATCAGGGGATTTGCTGATTTGCATTTTTATGTTGCAGATGGAATGACTAATATCTTCACCGTTCGAAAAGCAAAAGTTCCAATCTGCAAATTCTATGACCCTATAACTGAGCTTTCATGCGATGTCAACGTCAATAATATCCTCGCGCTGCAAAATACCGAATTGATAAAGAAATACGTAGAACTCGATGATCGCGTTCGACCCTTCGTGACTATTATAAAACATTGGGCTAAACAGAGATCGCTGAACGATGGTTTGGTCACAAAAGTTGGTCAACGAAACTTTTTGTCTAAACTTATTACAAATTTTTCCCAGCTGCCAAAGGTGGTACTCTAAGTAGCTATTGTTGGGTCATAATGTGCATCAACTTTCTCCAGACACGTTCTCCGCCGATTCTTCCATCTCTTCAGAAAATCTATCTCGACAAAGTAGCTGCTGTTACAGTTCTTGGAAACGACTCGAACAATGTGACCACCAACAGCAAAACATTATCCAATAGCCCCGATACCGAAACTAACCCAAGCAATTCCTGAGCCAACAATTATTGAAGGCATTGACTGCTCTTTTGAACAAGACACAGAGCCCGTACAAGATACAATCGAAACAAAACAAATCGTCACTTGCATCCCTTGTTTATTCATTCTTCCGCCAGTATGCCTGCGAGTTTTCATATCCTACTCAAATCGCCAGTGTTCGATATGGCGCCCTCTTGAGTAAAAGGAGTAAAGGCTGGGATCAGGATGTAGAAGCGCTTTTGTAGGCATCTTTGTGTGGAGGAACCGTTCACTCCAGACCGGAATTTAGCGAATAGTGCAGACGCGGTGGCGGTCGCTGGATTGCGCGGCGAATTCCGACGAGCCTTGGACACCGTTTTGATTGTCTCCTCCTCGTTGGCACCTTCATCATCATCCTCATTATCAAGTAGCAATTGTCATGGTGTGGGCGGTGTGGTTATTGGATTGTTGGCGAGAATTTGTGAGCCATATGACGTGTTCCCACACAATCCTTCCTATCCTCAATCTCTTGCAAGCCAACAACAGCAACAACAACAGCAAAAAGGCTATCGAAATCAAGGTGTCGGGCAGCAGTACCAACATCATACATTTGCAAACGGAAACCATCAACGAAAGAGCTGGTGGCGGACTTTCTGGCAGCGGAGCAAAGCTTAACAAGCGGGGCGGGGGTTACAGCAATCCTGGATCCAATGGAGATTTCAATAGTGGGCGTGTCAATGGGCACAACATCAACAACAGCAACTACGGAAGCAACATCAACAATAATAACGGCAACTACCGTAATCAACTCTGGAGCGGCATGAATACCCCTGTTCCTCAGTTTATCGGACCCACTGGGATGATGGGGCCTCCTCCTCCCGGCTGGCAGATGGTTGCAGTTACACCAGGGCTGATGCCTGTCGTTTCTAACCCAGTGCTTTTGAACCATTACCATCAGCAGCAGCTTCTCTCAATGCAGCAGCAATACTTCACACAACCACACCACCATCAGCAGCATCGACACCAGATGTCAATATCTAGTGTTGATGGCCATGACCCCAATGACGATGGCGGATATCTATCCAGCGACGTGACATGCACATCCTCGTCTAATTCATCAGAGGTTGCCAGCGAATTTGTTGCACAAGCTAAAATCGAAGTTCTTATCCCTCAGAAACAACCACAACAACAACTACGTCATCAACAACAGCATATTCCGAACATCACCTCTAAATATACCGAAGAAGATCAAGCAGTAACTACGCCCAACCAAAACAGTATTGTTCCATCTAATGTCGTTCCTTTGCAAATCGGACTCAACGGCTTGGGTCCCTTGGCTTTCGTCTCCAACAATGGCGTCTACAATTCTACCTCCTAAAAGTCCTTCGTGCAAGCCTATTCTTGCTGCGGCTATGGCAGATGTTGGTGAAGATAGATTTCTGCTTGAACCATTGCCGCGGACATTGTCGCCAAACGGCGTTACAATGACTGGAGCTTACTCTGTGATCCAAGTGGACGGATCTCGAGCAGGGACTGAATTAGATGAGGGAGTCAATTGATTCGCAGTCATTGCAATTTTGTTGTTTTGCGTGTCTGAAAAGAGTAGAGACCATCTCTGTTTCAAATTATTAAGAAAATAAAAAGCACTGATCGAAACAACCAAATTTACGTTTATCATTTGTAATGTCTAACGGATGTGCTGATTCCACAACTGTTCCCAGTCTTTTTCTTTGGGAGAAGTCCACCTCATAGAACCATCAATGCATGCACCAAGCAATCCCAAAAATACCCATGGCTCTTCCGTCCTTAATTCAGCTGGATTTGTTTCGGTATTGTCCGCCAACCCCATAATCTCCAACCCAATCACCACATCTTCAATGTTGACTGCATGACTTGAAGGGGAAGACGATGCCGTATTCATCGCTAAACTAGCCGCCAACTCAATTTCCTTCTTCTCCATCTCAAAAACCATAGCTGTTACACATTTCCGCAAAGGTGCAATCAAGCTGGTCAGTTTCCCAGCCCCACCAGCTTTCGCACCATTCATCTCATCCAACGCTGTCAGGGTTTTCAATAAATCCAACACTTCACTTCGTATCCGCTTCCGATCCTCTAAATTCATTCTCAATGTATTATCCTCCGCACCAGCATCACCACCACCACCACCACTATCTTCTATCCTCCACCAAAACACTTTGGATTTACAAGTCACAAACCACAACACAACTGCCGCCTCAAAAAGCGCGAAATACGTGAAATAGTGTTCCATAAAGAAACTCGTCCTCAATTTCAGTGAATCCGCAATCTCATTTGGCAGGCTCAATACCCAGCTGTTCAGTCCACTGATTGTCCTCGCACTCGTAACGCATTTCTCCAAGACTGTTAGGAGTAGCGCTAGATTTGACGGTTTGTTTAGCAACGCTGGTGACGTGACTTCTAGGAATCCTGTCAAGTAAAGTTGGGGACGAAAAAGAACGCATTGTGCGCTGTTGTAGAGCATTGTTGTCATGAGTGTGTCCATGAGGGATGTGCTTCCCATGTAGTAGGCGCTTGTCGGGTGGATTGGGTTTGAGAGAAATTCGTGCAGAGTGTTGTTTGTTGGAGAGAGAAGAAGCGTTGATGGAATTTGTTCTCGTAGGGAGTTCAGGCGACCGGCTAGTTGGATGGTCGTTGGTGATATAAGAATATCCAAGGCTGAAGTGGGGATATTAAGGTGATGCATTTTTGTGTCTTGAACGATATCAAGCATGGCACATAAATAACAGACTGTCGCAATAGGTCGAGCGGCTTGGGGTGTGTTGAGTAGCGGTTGTTTTGGTTGGGATATCTGCTTTGCGAACTTAACAGTGTTTTGAAGAGGTGGTAATGGAGCTTTTAGTGCAATTTGGCCTCCTGTTTATATGTCTATTAAAATAATGCCCAAGCTGAAGTTGGTTCTTTTGTTTCTCTCACGTTTCAAGGCAAAGTATATGACCCAATACGCAATGCGGCGATCTTCTTTTTCAGCTTCCGTTAGATTAAGATGGAACAGCCATGGGGATATATCTGGATCGACATCTAAGCGAAGTTGAAGCATCATTCCAACGGCTTTCTGGAAGAGAGGCAAAGCAGTGTACATGTCCCGAAAAGCCACTGAAAAAAAATAATTCAGTAATAGCCATACAGATTAAATTAGTGCGTACTTGTTGCAAATGATGCCAGGGAGACGAACGTTTGTATCATCATGAGATTTGGTGTCCCCAAATACCTCCAAATCGCCTTTTTCGCCTTCTCATAATAACCAAAGTAAAGATTCTCTGGCAACGTGTTTCTTTTCAAATATGCTGCCTTTGCACATATGCTTAGTCTGAGGGCTGGTGGTAAAAAGAAGAATTCCTCCAAAAATCGCGTTGGATCCACCAAAGCCAGCAGTTGAGGCCCTTCTCCATCTCGCACATACGAATACACCAAGGCCCAATCCTCCATGGTTGGCATCAAATCGGGGTCTTCTAGCATCAGCGACGGTTGGAAAACTTCAACTTCCTCGTAATTAGCATGATCATTAAATGACGCCGAGGCTTGCATAATATTTTCCAAAAGATTCGATGAGCTTGATGATACCGACGATGTGTGTGACATTGCGCTAGGACTACTCCGTGCTGCAATGCCATCCTGTGGTTCCTTTGGCGTTGGTTCCTGCGCAAACGTCCTCCGCTTCTCTGGAGCCAGAGACTCCCGCTTTGGCTTCTCCAAATATTCGCAGAGTTTTCTAGATTTGACGCAGCGGGAACATGTTGGCTTTGCAGAGTCGCATTGTTTGTGCTGGTAGGGTTGCGGGGTTCAACGATCCTGCCAAAGAGAAGAGCCATCACTTCTTACCAGCGAGTGGCAGCGGAGACAACTAAGGATCGCCCGTGCCCGTTTGCCCTTTCGGATAGGCTGTGGGGGTGCTTGTGCATCCATCGCCAAATATGAATCTTCAAATAATATTTTTAGAACTGAGAACTGCTCCCACCGAAGGATGAAAAGGGGATGTGCTCCTGGTTATATGACACAAAAGTGGCAAAACACATTCACGAACAATGACTGCAACCTTCCACACTTCTCAACCCACTTGCTCATGCTATCAAATGAGTCAACCTATCTTTGCTCTTTTTCTCTTCGCATCCCTTAGGTTTCCACGCCATAGATCAACCACGAATTACAGCCATCTGATTCTTTTGGAAAAACGACTTTTATGTGCAAAAAATGTGGATGAAGCGTTTCGACACGGTTGCGAAAGGGCTGTTGTGGTTTATATCTTTCAATTTCATCTCTGAATTAAAGAAAAAAGCATAATTATCTATACGGTTGCATTTTATATCATCATATTATGGGCACGGCCTTCTGCAGTTCTGGCGGCTTTGTTTTGGGAAGCCATAGCCGCGCAAGTCTTGCAACTCTTTGAAAACGGTACAGGTACAATGGAACAGAAAACGCGTCGGCCCTCGAATCGAAATACTCTGTTTTAGGGGGGTAGAAAAAGTGTCAGATCCACAAATTGCATCAGTACCAAATATGTGATCAGGGGTGCTTCGGATATTAGATCAACGGATTGCGTTTATTCGATTTCAAACTCCGACGACACAAAATGGCCACAATCAACGCTATCTCACGCCACAGACGTCCAGGAAAACCAAGACTAGCTCCGATCGAATTCGCAGTCCTTTGTTAGGCCTGTTCTGGAAAACTCTCGATATCGTAGCTCCGATATTCGCAAAGTTGTGGTCACAGCTTTTTTTTTTCCTCTCGTCAAAACAAAGAGAAACTGACAATTCGGACAACAACAACAAAAAAGTACTTAAACCCGCCCATTCCCCCCGTTTTCTCCTCCCCATTATGAACAACTTAAACTTGAACATGATTGCCTCCGTGCCCCCAGTGAACCCAACGAACCCAACGAACAAACAACAACAACATCAAACACAACAGCCGAGTGGATGGGCTTCATCAAACAGCGGCTGGAAGAAGCCTCGACGAAACGGACCTCGCTGCCTTACGTTTCGTCCTGTGCCGTCTCCTCTGTCTCAGGTGAGCGTGTTTGGCTGTACTGACGAAGAAGTCTTTGTTCCCCATTTAGTGGCCCGTTGTCAAGCGGCTTCTATCTTCGGACCTCTTCGATTCTATCGTCCAATGCCACCGCTCCCAGAACCTAAAGTGCCCGAATGTATTCCGAAAGTAGTAATTGCACCAGTAGTCGTACCAGTCCCAGTAGTACAAGGCCCTGTGGTCCAGTATTCGGAACAGAGTTTCATGGCTATGTGGGCTGCTTCTGCAATGAAACCTTCGTTGGTACCGCCACCTGTTGTTTCAAAACCCGATCCCGACTATTTCACCTACATCTGCCCGCATGTGCCACGGTTCCAATGCCAACCCGATGGAACCATCGCCATCAACCCAGACCACGTATCTGCCATCTCGATCGAGGAGCTCAGGACCAGTGACATCCACCGGAAGCGCGCCAGTCTGCAGGTTACGCCGTGCCGCAGGTCCAGTCCCGTCACGCGTCATTAAAGAATTCACTCCCATGTTTGGCTTTGGTGGGAAGGTCAATCCTTTATATGGTTCCTGTGATTCAGAACGTAAGATCCGGTCCAACAAGTTTCCTTCAACGGGTTGTGGATTCAGCTCTCCATCTACGTGGCCTTGCGGGCGCCTATCCATCCTCATCACGAAAAATACCAACATCATTACTCCCACTACCTCCGTCGTGCTAAATTGATTACCGTGCCTTCTTGTCTATCCATGCTTCACTGTTCTGACTGTCCCGCTGATACCTCCTTGGAGATTATTAAAGTCATTCCAATTGCAGTGATTGTAAAAGAAGAAGTAAGGTAACGGTAGAGCTAACCTCATTTGCTCAGTCACTGCCGCTGCTTGTGTCCCAGTTACTGTGAATGTCGCTGCTAGTATTCCTGCCGCTGCTGCTGTCCCCAAGCCAGTTGGTAAAGCGCGTAAAGTTCCAGTCCGACGAAGCAAGCGAATTGCCGCAATGAAGGAACCTCGACGATCTGCTCGATTGGCAGCCAAGTGAATTCACCAATGTCACCTACAATAACCCAGCCATCACCATCAAAAAACTTCAAAAAAATACCAAAAAAATTAAAATAAGACAAAAATACCAAAAATATTGAGTGGGGTGTTTGTGTGTGGGTTCAGGGGCATTTACTAACGATCCATTCTTACTGTAACGGTTAAAAGGATGGCAGCGATCGCTAACAATGTTGTCGTGATTTAGGCAGCTTCTTTAAGGAAGAGGTAGCGATATTCAACAAATTTTCAGCAAAGTATCCTGGATATAACTATCATGTACTGCTACTCTGTTTTTCTTTTAGAAGTTATTCATCTCAATACCACATCCCCAATGGTCTAAGTATTTTATCGAAGGTTGGTGTATCACTGTGATGTGTAACGATCCATTCTTACTGCTCCAAACAGCCGAGGGATGCAATGATGCCAAACAAATATTGCCGCGAATAAGATGGCCCGTTATCGAGTGAAACAGTGAAGCGATATATTAGTTTAGTATTCCCTTGATATCTTTGATCGTTCCACTGACGTATTTTTTCTTAGATTCTCTCGAGTCAACTATCGAAGGATCCATTCATCTGTCTTTGAGATCGGTCGCGTCAGGAATAATATTAATGAGGACGCACCATTTTAGTAGAAGCAAGTTCCTGGTTCGTAGTTGGTTTTTTTCAGGACACTGGCATTCCAGTTAATTAACTTTCACACATCTGTGCAGGTTGAGAAACAGTATCTGTTATGTTATCGTCTTTTATTATTTTTATTTGGGTCGGCTTCTTTTTATGTCTTTTTGGGGTTTTAATGATGGGTTTGGCACTTGGAGGCGTTGCTCGTGGTGTCGTGATCCCTTTTTTTTTTAATAAAACAATACAAAAAAAGAATTCACCTGGCTTGTGAAAGAAGGAATCATGTTATTGCGTGTGCTCAAACTAGTATTCTGAGGTATTCTGCAAAAAAAAAAAAAAAAAAAAAAAAAAAAAAAAAAAAAGAAAGAAAGAAAGAAAGAAACAAGGCGATGTCAGCACCAGGGTTTAGCGACCATGATGTGCGGCAGACAGCCTCTCGACCGGCGGATGGAGCACGCAGGCGGTTTGAGTGTGTCCACTGCGGACATCGATTGCACAAGGACAGGCGGTGGTGGTCAGTGCACTTGGGGTGAGAAGGATAGAACCAACTCCAAGGAACAAACGACTGACTGCAATGGGCTTCTTTGAACATTCTTAGATCTTGCGTGAAGCGGCCAGCATCAACCGTTGAGACAAAGAACAGCAACAACTTGGTGGATGGGATTAACCGGACATCAGTTTCAGATCACCTCCTCATTTCGGGAAAGAACAAGAATCGCGAAATAAGCTGCAAGTATTGCCAGCAACTGATTCGATCCAATCACAAAGAAATCTGGATCTTTCATGTGCAGCAATGCCTCGCTTCAAAACAACAACTCGAATCATCAGTCCTCCCCTCTCCGTCGGTCTCGCCAATAGAGCCAGCAATAATATACCCGCAGAAATACGAATGCCGTCTGGCCCTGCTCAATCCATCTCAATTGGCGCAGCCATTTCGGTGCGAGCGGTGCACGAACATGGGGATATTTCAATGCACAAAACCAAACTGGATCTTCATCATGCATTGATTGCTCAACCTCAAACCACCCGTGCTTTGGTCCATTTCATCATAGATCGAGGCGGAAGATCCGGTGTTCACTTATTCTGGGTTAAATCTAGTTCGACTCTCCCGTCCAGACTCAAGATCCAAACAAAAGGAGTCTTCAATTTTGTCGCAACTTGCCTCTAGCTTTTCGGGGTTTCAGTCCATGGTGGTGAAGGCATCATTTGATGTGTTATCTGAAGCATCAGAAACACTCGAGCAGGAGTCCCCAATTTCTCTTCTCCCAGCAATGACCACTGCATCCCGAATTCATATTAGCGAGATTTCTCACTGCCTCGACGCTCCTTCATTTCTTTACAAATCTAAAGTACGCTGCAACATGATTCATGTATTGCTGGGTGAGCGTGGTCGGCCAAGGCACGAAACCACGCAAAAAAATATTGAAAATTCAAATCATCTCAATCAGCAAGTCTCTTCAAATGAACAGGATGTAGATGAATGCGAGGAGGATGACCTTCTTGTTTTGAATCGTGAGAGTAAGAAAAGAAAGAGGAAATCAGGACATCAATCTGAGAAGCCTTCTTCCTCAGCTACAGTAATACCCCAAACCCCGAACGCTACAAATATTGCAGACAACATCAACTATACCATCCCTTGTACCGATAATAATAACAGTAATAACAGCAGCAATTCCGATACCACCATCATCCCAGAAAACCGCATCGTGTACGCCGAATACATACTCAAACGAAAAGTGAAACCAAACAAATTCCGAGACTTTTCCAACCTCGTGCTCATCAAAGACAAGCGCCCTGAAACCAAAAAATGGAAGCGATTAGTTCGTCAACGGATTTTGAATCGTATGGAATTAGAAGATGGTGTTGATTATTCAGGCTGGAAAAAAGGACTTTTGGAGGCATGAATTCGAGAAGTGGGTCCGGTGGTTGTGATATGGAGGAGGTGCAGTGGTCGAAACGGATGAACACCGGTGTTTATACGTTTTCTAAAATTTGCAAGAGGCCGGGGCCGAAACGGGGAGATGGATTTGGTCCTCGCTTGCGATAAATGTTGATTTGATAATAGTACTGTGCATAATGTCCCTTTCGTTTGTGTGCACTTTGAGCTTTGCCAATCTTCTTGCCCAAGCTGGCCCACGTTCATTCAAAACTTTACCACCAGTCGAGCACGGAGTTTCATCGAGGATCGTAACGCTCTGTAATGATAGCAATCAAATCCATTAATAACGTCACGTGTTTAGAGGTGGACTTGCAATGGGATCGCAACCATAACCGTAACACGAAAAGCGCCCATGAGGGATGATACTCCAGCAAATATTAATAATTTTATTGTTCTAGGAAAGCTGGGGACTTCCTCGAAAGTCATCAGGGGATCACTCATGATGTGTCGATGTTAGTACAATTTTGGGCTTGTATATTTGACGTGTGGATAAAAGGAGGCCCTCTTCCTTGCCTCATTCAAATTCGTTCAACTACAAAAATGCTTATTGCTACACTCACATTAGCTGCAACCGTTGCTTCAGCCCAATGCGTTAACTGGGAGCCATCCCCGGCACTTACACCTTATTACAGCACCACTGTTGGCCCGACTGCCTCCCAATGGGACTGTAACACCAAATGCCAAAATAAGGCAGTGTTTAATGGCGGAACTTACACCCATTCTTCTGCTTTGCAATACACAAACGGATCGGCTCTAGTGTGCGCTTGTCTCAGCTTACCCCAACAGTGGGTCGATGACTGGATCCTGCACCCAAGCCGTCCAGCAGTCTGCCAACAGTGCTTGAGTTCGGCTGGACAAAATGTGTATGGAGCTTTGGGAACATGTGGAATCCACTACACAAACGTTGAAGGTGGTGTCCATATTCAAGACTACATCAATTCTGTTTATATCACTCGTTTATAAGTCAATAAAGGAATTTAACTATATTCCTCTCTGTTCTTTTTATTTCAAGACTTTCGCTTGAAGCTCCTTCTCCCCAACCTTCTCCTTATGAAAACAACTTCGAGCGTAAACTTTTCATCTGCAGAAGCCCCACAAGTAAACACCCAAGGCTGCACAGGATGGAACTCGCAATGCAAAACCCCCAAACTATCCACGACTTCATGCGCTTTGAAACTCTTTAATGGGACAATCAATGGGTTCTGGTCCAAACTATCGTACACCATTCCATGGAAGATGTTTAGTGTACCATCGTCACTGCACGATGCAAAAAGAGGAAGTGTCTTGTGGTAGGATGCATTTCGGATAGCGCTCTTGTGGTATCGCAGAGTCTTGTATGGTTTTGCGGACAAGTCGAGGTCGAAACCAGCAGAGTCGTTTATCGTAGGATCCCATGATGACGTTATCACCTTTTTTACAGGTGGTTAAAAATGCACACTCAGAACTATCTTCTTCGTTTTTTTACCTTGTGGGTGAACATCCATGCTGGAAATCCATTTGACTCCCGGTTGAAGTTTATGAACAAGATCTTGTTGAATCAAGTTGTATACGCGAATGTATCGTTGAGTAGCAACAAACAGCCAAGGTTTCTTCGGGTGGAACTGAACTTTTTGAACAAGACCGTATGATTTCTTGAAGGGGTGTTGGGTTTGCTTTTTCGAGATTTGGTGAATGCTGACAGCCGTGCCTCCACCTTTGATGCTTGCATTAGACGAAGAAAAAAGGATGAAGAAAATTTAACCCACCCTCAGGACACACTGTACTGAAGTAATCGCCCTTTCTATGCCAGACTACATTGGTAACATTTTTGGTGAAGTGGAGCATGACTCTGTATCCTCTCGCAAAATCTGCGGCTCCAGGTTTGGTCCAATCCATCTTGGTTGGAGATTCTATCACGCTTGTTTAGTTTATAACTTTAAGCAAATGTGTTCAACCACAAGTATTCACCTTTTCCCCAAATACTTGCAAATGCTTCATCCGTAGCTGTCGTCACATCCTTCGTTCCAATGGACGGGTTCAACAAAATCACATCATTCACACTGAAAATGAAAATTCAGGATGGTTTCCAAAGGAAAATCGGAACAACGGCCACTCACACTGCCACGGCCAGAATAGAAAATGCGACATTTGGATTCCATCGAACATCCATCACAGGTTCATCGAACTTCCAACTCTTGACCAACCGACCGGTCAGCACTTCCCAACATCGGACAGTGCAATCATCACTTCCAGATGCAAGCCATTTTCCAGATGGATCCACACTGAAGCAGCGAATTCGTTTGGTGTGTCCTTCGTAAACAACACTAAGACTAGTTGGGTACGGTTCGAGTTCTTTCCGACTGGGTAATTGTGGGATCAAGCTTTCTGGATCAATGTTGAGTCTCTTTTTGATCATTCGAGGGCAGAGGTACAGATCAAGGCATCTTTCAAATCTCTCGTTCACGAATCTTTCATATCCACCAACACTTCGCAAGTTTGGATGCCTGAACGTTTCTTTGATCAATAAACAGAAGATTCGATTTTTCCAACAGTTTACGTACTTTTTGGGGATGTAGTTGTGTGGACGCAATTCGGGATCCAAGGCGTTCCACTCGGCGATTTCTTCCTCAGTTGGAATGTATTCAATAGGAGGATTGTACGATTCTCGGTGTTCTGCAAAGTAAATGAAAATTCCAGTCAACAAAAGAAAGCGAAAACACTGCCCTTCCTTTACCTGGTAAAGCCATACGAGGGGCGGGAATGTGCATGGGATGGTCTTGTGCATCGGGGTCGCTAGTTCCCCAGATATCATAAAACTTTGGAAGCGTCTGTTCCTTTTCCAATTCTCGCTGCTCTTTCGTTTTCACCCATCCTTTTCGAATCGCTCGTACAATTTTCATGATCTACGAATCATCAAGTTAACTACCATCATCGCCAAAATATCCGTGTAAACTTTTCTCACCCGTCCTTGTTCGCTCTTTGATGGAATAAAAGCGTCCCTTCGGCTCTGGAGCAGAAGATAACGGATGGATCTCGGTTTTTGACGTGAACCACTCAACAGTTGGTTCGTACGGGTTGTACTCTGCATCTGGAATCATTTTCTTTTGAATTCGCTGAATGATGTCCAGCTCGTTATCACTAAGAACCACATTTTCCCCTTCAAGCTTGTTAAGAACGCTCCGCCTACAGTTGTGTGAATACTTTGGCAGATGTTGAATGGTCAAGAATTTACGCTACCAGGCGTCTGGATCATCCATAGAAGAGAGAAACTCATCAAGGGCATCTTTTGCAAGTCCCTTTGGTCTTGCAATCTTTTTCCCGTTGATGTCGTACCCGATGTGGTCCAGGTCATCATACCACTCCAACGGCACATTCCCAATTGTGTTTATAGTTTCTTCATCCGAATCGTCGCTAGCGTAGTCGGGAATAATCTCAGGCAGCTCCTCTTCTTCTTCGATTTCAGGCTTTACGTTGCTCTCAGCGAAACCCTGTTGAAAGCGACTCGGTATCCGACACCTCTTCATCTTCCCGATCGCTTTCTTGATCCAACTGAAGATCAACTTCCGGCTCTGACAACTTGTCATTGACATCCAAAGGCCTCTTCATTTTTTCGTTTAACTTTTTTTTTAAAAAAAAAAAAAAAGAAAGAAAGAAAGGAGAAAATGATCAGTGAAGGCCACAGAGTCCTGATTCGGATGCCGTCAAACAACTCAAAGATTGGTCAGTGCAGTGCGATGCAATGTGATTCGCTGGCATCTGTTTGCTGACGTCCAACGCTGCCCCGTTTCTTGCAAAGTCCTCCTCAGGTCAAATGCCAAAATAAACCTGGGAAAGTTTGGTTCTTTCAACGCAGACGCTTTGATTGGAAAACCATACAATGCTGCCTACAATATTCTGCAAGATGGAAACCTGGAGCAGGTCGATCCTAATGCCATCTTTGGCGATTTGGAGGAAGGTACATACTGTCAAACGGATTTATAGAAGCAACCAAATCCCAACGAAACATATATCAGAAATCGATGAGGATGCTGCGGCAGAGCGAAATAACAGTAATCTCAAAGACCGTGAAGAAAACCAAAAAGTCTCCAAGGAAGAAATTGACCGTCTAAAGCAAGAAATGCAAGAAGGAAAGATCGAAGCCAAAGTAATTGTTTATTCTCATCCGATTTGGCGTTAATCTTGGCTTCCCTTTTTGCTAATCCTGCCTTCTCGAACAGGACATTATCAAAACACTTGTATCCAACAACAGTTCGCACGATGGAAAAACAAAGTTTGCCCAAATCAAGTTTATTAAGCGCAAAGCGCGCAAGTTGAGTTCATTTCCCAACTCTCCCACTTTACCACTTCTGTTTGTTTACTTGGAAAAAAAAGGTATTCCAAGAAATTCGAAGTCCTAGAAACAACTGCTAGAAACTTGTGTGATTTCTACTTTACAACAAGACCCCAAAAAACGCGCGGAATCCGTGTTGATACTCTTGCCCAAATCATGTGTTTTGCAAATGTGATGGCATCTTCGAACATGCTCGTTGCAGACAGCGCAGGTGGATTGATTGTTGGTGCCCTTCTTGAACGTATGACGCATGGGACTCGCGATTTGGGGGGCCGCATTTTGGCGATGATGGATGGTGATATGCCGAATTTTGATTTGGTAAATGAAATGAACTTGGATAAGGAAACTGTTGAACGTACCCTGGATTCACTTTCATGGAGTCGGTTGGAAGTTGGTGAAAACGAAGGTAAGAAAAAACTTCTGGTGAACCCGAATTCAATTCAACTCTTTTTTTCTCAAACACACAGGAAAAGTCCTTCCTGTCCCTGATTCAACTGATGAAGCCGTTCTGTTGCGTCACCAGAAGAAAGTCGCAGCCATCGCAAAGACGGTAGCGACTCGGGCGAAACTGCAACCAGCCGCTTTCGATGGTCTCGTTGTCGCGTCTCAATTCGAAACTTTGGAAATCTTGGAAAAGCTCATTCCATTTGTTGGCTACAGTCGCCCCGTTGTTGTATACTCTCAATACAAGGAATGTCCTTGTTCCTGCCTATTTGATGATGAGAAGCAGCCCGGATTTTGTCAATGCCCAAATTTCAGAAACCATGACGCGCGAATATCAGGTACACTCCGTCCTCACGTTTGTTCAATTTGCTAATTAGTTGATGAAGGTTCCTGTTAGTGGACTGGGAACTCATCCTTTCATGCAAACTAGTGGCTGTGGTGGCTATATTCTGACCGCAACTCGAGTTTTTGCTGGTGATGAACCTGTGGCCATTGCGACCCAGGCTTCAAAAGATAGGAAAAAGGGCAGTAATCATCATGTACAAGCCACCAAAAAGAGAAAGTTATAAGTCTTTCCCGAGAAGATTCGCCAAATAAAGCAATATATCATGGGGTTTTTTTTTGGAATAGGGGATAGAGTTAAAGCTAGTTTAAGAAAGAAGATGATAATGAATCCGCCCACTTCACCAACAAAGCGGCCCTCCTCCGCACCAAACAATGGCATTCGATCGCCTCTGAGCTCTTCGCCTCAGAACGTTAAAGGAATTGTAGCTTCTGAATCATTCGTGTCAGAAGAGTCCAGTGTCGATGGTTCAGGGTTTGTAACAAGAACTCTCTACAAGAAAGTACAGCCATACCTGACTGGTACTTAACACATAGATCTCCAATGGTGAATCAAGCGGCTGATTTGAGACATGTTGGAATGCATACGCGCCTCATTAAGCCGTCTGATGAAGTATTCAACCCAAAAGACCCAAACATCAAACAAGTACAGTCAAATACAAACCCCACCTCGACCCGACACTAAGAAAACTACGCCATTAAAACACCTAAAGGATATCATCAGGATGATTGCTCAGTATCTCACGGATGAAGGCTATCACGCTTCCAAAACAACACTCTTGGATGAATCGAATGTGAAAGCGAACGAGCGGCAGGACCTCTCTCTCGATTCAAAAAGAATCAAGAGAGCCATTTTGGAAGGTGATTGGCCTGAAGTTGACCGGATTTTTGCTGCTTCGGGGAAAGGCATAGTCAAGAACCAGAAGGCGTTTCTCTATGCAGTTTATAAACAGCAGTTCTTGGAATATATTGATCATCATGAAATTCAAAAGGTGTGGATATTCGCATCGCTCTTCTGTTCGATTTTTTTTCAAGCCTTAACCTACTTGATGAAAGGCATTCACACACTTGAACAAACGACTGAAGCCACTTGAACACTATCAAACCACCCCAAATGAGTTTCGAGACTTATGCTACCTTCTTACGAGTAAATCCGTTCAAGACGTCCCATCATTCAAAAACTGGGAAGGTATCACTCCATCACGGTGAGATATAGAGCCTTTTCAACTATTCCTATTTTGATACTGGACATGCTTTTATTCCTCTTCTCAAGCGAAAAACTTGTTGAACTCTTCCAAACTATGATTGATTCTGATCTGACAAACAAGCAAAACATGGGATCTTTCATTCCTCCCCACCGACTGCTCACTTTACTAAGGCAAGCTGTTTCTTATCAAGTTGAATTTTCACGATACCATCCTCGTGTAGCGCCCAAGATTTCTACGTTGAGTTTGCTTTTCTTTTGGGGACACAAAAAAGACAAGACTGATCAACAATAATTATGTCCTCTTTTTTTTCATCAGACTTCTTCAGAACTTTCAATCTGTTGTTATCCCCAATGCCTCCCTTAAAACCTACTCGGGACATCAGGGCAACGTCAAATGCGCAGAATTTGTGGGAGAGTTGGGAACACATTTAATTTCCGGTTCAAGTGACAATATGTGCCGCGTGTGGAATACAGACTCTGGTGCGTGCGTTGCTGTTTTGGATGGGCATGATTCTTGTGTCTGGGATGTCGCTTCAAACAAAGCAGGTACTTTTGCGACAAGTGGGTCTGGGGATGGTACCGTCAAGGTACTTGAATTATTGGGTGTTTTTTGTGTCTTCGAATCTGGTTTTTAACCCCATACTTCTTTACCTTGAAAAAGCTGTGGGATCTTGCAAAGCTTCAATGTGCTACTACTTTCAAGGCATCTTCTGCAGACATATATTCAGTGGCTTATCATCCAGGAAGTGTAAGTTTGCAATCCCTTCTGTGACTTATATATCGCTTCCCATCTCACATGAAAAGCAAAATATAGAACCATATTGTATCAGGAGGTTATGACAATATCATACGCCTTTTCGACATTGAAAGAGGAGTTGTAGTGAAAACATTTTCTGGGCACTCTCTCAGTGTCACAAAGACAATCTTTTCCCCAATTGGAAACCTGATCATCAGTGCATCCAAAGACTCAACAATCAAATTTTGGGACATTGTGTCTGGCCTGTGCATCAAAACAATCACGTCGCATTTGGGGGAAGTTACGTCTGTGGACATGAGTCCTTCTGGTACATTACTGGTTTCCTCCTCCAAAGATAATTCGAACCGGTTGTGGGATATGAGAACCGTTCAATCTATTAGACGGTTCAAAGGGCATCAAAACACGTCAAAAAATTTTGTTCGCTGCTCGTTTGCAGGAGAATCGCTAGTTGTTGGTGGCTCAGAGGTAAAATTCCGTTTTTCTTGCACAACTTTTACTTAAAATGATTAACATGGCATCTACAGGACTCGATGGTTCATATTTGGGACACTGAGAAGGGTACGCTGTTGTCACGACTTTCAGGTCATGGCGGAATTGCGTATTCGGCTCGATGGAACTCCAACCAAAGTTTGCTATGCAGCTGCAGTGATGACCGCAGCTTAAAAACGTGGTGGTTTGATCCTGCCAAGCCTGTTGTGTCGCAGTATTAGAAAAAGACCGAAAAAACTGGCTTTTGTTTTCACTTTTCAACAAAACAAATCGAAAAATGGTCAAGGACGAGAAGATCAACAACCCAGCTGTCGAAAGCGACGCCGAAGAAGACGCCGAAGTCATTGGAGACGAGTCCTTGCAATCCAAGGGAGAACGCAAGGCCCGCAAGGCTTTGTCCAAGCTTGGACTGAAGAGAGTTGAGGGCATCACCAGAGTCACCCTCAAGCGTGCCCGCAACCAGCTCTTTGTTGTTGCCCGTCCAGAAGTGTTCAAGTCTGGCAGCGACAGTTGAGTGTTTTAAGTTTGTCTTGATGTGAAGCGAATTGGAACTAATCTAATTCCGTAACAGCCTACGTTGTCTTTGGTGAAATCAAGGTCGAAGACATGGCTCAAACCATGGCTCAGGCTCAAAGAGACTTTGCCGCCCAGAACTTGGCTGCTTCTGACATCCTCGATGGAGCTGGTGCCGATGACGAAGCTCCAGAATTGGCCGAGGAAGCTGTTGATGAATCTGGAGTCGAGGAAAAGGACATTGAGCTTGTCATGAGCCAGGCCAATGTTACTCGTACCAAGGCTGTGAAGGCTCTCAAGGCAAACGACAACGACATTGTCAATGCCATCATGGAACTTACCTTGTAAAAACGGGCGACTTTCTTATAATTAAGGAATCAATCTTTTGATCTTTTGATGATGGATGTATGTGTATTGATGCTTCGTGAATAAAAGAGTTCAAAGAACATTTCGAAAAGCCCAAAATGGACTCAGAGTAATTGCACTCTTTATATGCTCTCCACCGCTTCCCTTCCATCTCAGATTCTAACTATTCACCAACCCACTCAGACTGATCAAGAAGGTCAACAAGCTGCAGGATGCGTTCGCGTCTGTGGCTGTCAACAACCCAATTGACTTACCCCAAATTGCTGTTGTTGGATCCCAGTCCAGCGGAAAGTCTTCGGTCCTCGAAAACATTGTTGGAAAAGACTTTTTGCCGCGAGGTTTGTTGTTGATTGCGTTCGTGTTTGCTGAGTCAAGAGTAATAATCCACCAAACCATCACAAAAAAGGCTCTGGAATCGTCACGCGGCGTCCACTTGTTCTCCAACTAATCAACCGTCCAAATTCGAAGGGAGAAGTGGGTGGAGTTGCTGCGCCAGAGGGCTCTGCGGCTGCCGCCTCCCCTGCCACGTCATCAGCTCCTAGCGGCGAAATCGAAGAATGGGGAGAGTTTCTGCATCTGTGAGAAGCATCTGTTTCTTTTTCTTTGGTTTTCTTTGTTTGGGGTCGAAGCTCACTCTCCTTCAACAAACTCATGCAGCCCCGGTCAGAAGTTTACTGACTTTTCGAAGATCCGTGAAGAAATTGAGCGTGAGACTGAGCAGAAAGTCGGCAAAAACGCTGGAATCAGTCCTCAGCCAATCAATCTTAGAGTCTACTCGCCCAACGTGCTGACTCTCACTCTCATTGATTTACCCGGTCTCACAAAAGTCGCTGTCGGGGATCAACCGAAAGATATTGAGCGACTCATCAAAGACATGATCATGAAGTTTATTACGAAACCAAATTGTATTATTTTGGCTGTTACTGCAGCCAACACAGATTTGGCAAACAGTGATGGGTTAAAGTTGGCGAGAGAAGTAGACCCAGAAGGATTGAGAACGATTGGTGTCTTGACAAAGATTGATTTGATGGATCAAGGAACTGATGTTGTTGATATTCTGGCTGGTCGTGTTATTCCTTTGCGATTGGGTAGGCATTAAGACTTGGGTAAACAATTGAAGCGGATTGGGACCTTTTGCTGCGAAACAAATCTGTGGATATGCACTGTCCTACAAGCCATATATTCATGGAGTCACTGATTGTTCTAAATTTTAATATTCCGTAAACAGGTTATGTTCCAGTAGTGAACAGAGGTCAGCGAGACATTGACAACAAGAAGAAAATTTCTGCTGCATTGGATGCTGAAAAGAACTTTTTCGAGAATCACTCGTCCTACCGAACTCGCGCTCAGTACTGTGGAACTCCATTCTTGGCTCGTAGACTCAACGTCGTATGTACTCCCTACTGTTAAATACTTTTGATATCTGTTGATGGTGAAGTACTATAGATTCTTTTGCATCACATTCGAAACACTCTTCCAGAAATCAAGGCAAAAATTGGACAAGGGTTGCAAAAGTACCAACAAGAACTCGAGCAGCTCGGTGACCCAATGGGCGAAGACGATTCCAACAACGTAAGATTATCCCAGACTTTGGTTCATATTTAACATTCATTATCTCAGATGAACATTATCCTCAATATTATCACTGAATTCACCAGCGAGTTCAGAACTGCTATTGATGGTACTTCTGGGGACATTGCTACTGACGAGCTTAGTGGTGGTGCTCGTATCAGTTTTGTGTTCCATGAAATCTTCACTGGTGCTGTACGCTCCATGGACCCCTTTGCCGATAACTTGATCAAAGATTCAGACATTCGAACAATTTCTTATAATGCTGCTGTAAGTTCATGCCATTTACTGCTTTTTCTGACATTGTGGGTATCAGGGTAACGCACCGGCGCTCTTTGTCAATACCGCAGCCTTTGAAATCTTGGTCAAGCAACAAATCAAGCGTTTGGAAGACCCAAGTCTGAAATGCGTTACCTTGGTGTATGATGAACTTGTCCGCATCTTGAACAAAATTCTGCAACGTCCAGTTTTCAAGCGGTTCCCAACCTTGAGGGAACGGTTTTACAATGTTGTTATCGGATTCTTCAAGAAGAGCATGATTCCAACAAACAAACTTGTTACAGATTTTGTCAGGTGCGAATTCCCATATTTTTGATGCTTTTGTTTTAACCATGTTCTTGCAAACTTTTCTCACAGCATGGAATCCAACTACGTCAACACAGGCCACCCCGACTTTATCCCGGGCCACAAGGCGGCCGTCATTGCGCAAGAGAGAATCGCTGCCCGAAACGCACCCATGATCAACCAAATCCTCCCCCCCAACCAGCAAAAGCCAGGCCAAGCACCACCACCACCCAAAGACCCTCAGTTGGAACTTATCAACCAAAGCCGAGACCAGAAAAGCGGTTTCTTTGGAGGAATCTTTGCAGCAAAGAAGCAATCCGCCCCAGGAGTTCTTGAAAGCCCACCCACGGTGTTGAAAGCCAGTGCCACCAATATGACTGATAAAGAGGCGTTGGAGACGGAAACGATCAAAGTGTTGATTATGAGTTATTACAATATCGTCAAGCGGACAATTGCGGATGTGGTTCCCAAGAGTATCATGTTGAATTTGGTAACTAAAGCCAAAGATGATTTGCAAAGAGAGTTGTTGGCAGAGTTGTACAAGAAGGAGGTGTTTGACGATGGATTGAAGGAGAGCTGAGACTGTTGTGGAAAGGAGGAAGGAGTGTAGGAAGATGATTCAAGCTTTGCAAAAGAGCGAGGAGATTATCGCATCTGTTTAGGTTATTTTGTTTTTGAGTCTAGAGAAATTTGGGTTGTGTGGTTGTGTGTATCATGTGTGTTGGGCGTTTTCGAGACGATGAGAAATACACCACTATTTGCTCAATTCGAATATCACTTGTTAACAAAAGGAACATTAATTACCAGCGCAACCCGCTGGTCAAGTTTTTTTGTATTGTTTTATTAAAAAAAAAAAAGGGATCACGACACCACGAGCAACGCCTCCAAGTGCCAAACCCATCATTAAAACCCCAAAAATGACATAAAAAGAAGCCGACCCAAATAAAAATAATAAAAGACGATAACATAAAAGATACTGTTTCTCAACCTGCACAGATGTGTGAAAGTTAATTAACTGGAATGCCATGTTCTTAAAAAGAGACTACGAACCAGGAACTTGCTGCTGCTAAAATGTCGTTCCAATTAATATTATTCTGACGCGACCGATCTCAAAGAAAGATGAATGGATCCTTCGATAGTTGACTTGAGAGAATCTAAGAAAAAATACGTTAGTGGAACGATCAAAGACATCAAGGGAATACTAAACTAATATATCGCTCACTTTTTCACTCGATAACGGGCCATCTAATTCGCGGCGATATTTGTTTGGCGATCATTGCATCCCTCGGCTGTTTGGAGAGTAAGAATGGATCGTTAGAAAATGCCCACATTACAGTGATACGCCAACCTTCGATAAAATATTTTCACTATTGGGGATGTGGTATTAAGACGAGCTACTTCTAAAAGAAAAACATGGTAGCAGTACATGACAATCATATCCAGGATACTTAGCTGAAAATTTGTTGAAGATCGCTACCTTGAGTCCTTTAAGAAGCTGCCTAAATTACGACAACATTGTTAGCGATCGTTGCCACCCTTTTAACCGTTACAGTAAGAATGGATTGTTAGTAAATGTCCCTGAACCCACACACAAACACCCCACTCAATATTTTTGGTATTTTTGTCTTATTTTAATTTTTTTGGTATTTTTTTGAAGTTTTTTGATGGTGATGGCTGGGTTATTGTAGGTGACGTTGGTGAATTCACTTGGCTGCCAATCGAGCAGATCGTCGAGGTTCCTTCATTGCGGCAATTCGCTTGCTTCGTCGGACTGGAACTTTACGCGCTTTACCAACTGGCTTGGGGACAGCAGCAGCGGCAGGAATACTAGCAGCGACATTCACAGTAACTGGGACACAAGCAGCGGCAGTGACTGAGCAAATGAGGTTAGCTCTACCGTTACCTTCTTCTTCTTTTACAATCACTGCAATTGGAATGACTTTAATAATCTCCAAGGAGGTATCAGCGGGACAGTCAGAACAGTGAAGCATGGATAGACAAGAAGGCACGGTAATCAATTTGGCACGACGGAGGTAGTGGGAGTAATGATGTTGGTATTTTTCGTGATGAGGATGGATGGCGCCCGCAAGGCCACGTAGATGGAGAGCTGAATCCACAACCCGTTGAAGAAACTTGTTGGACCGGATCTTACGTTCTGGATCACAGGAACCATATAAAGGATTGACCTTCCCACCAAAGCCAAACATGGGAGTGAATTCTTTAATGACGCGTGACGGGACTGGACCTGCAGCGCGGCGTAACCGCAGACTGGCGCGCTTCCGGTGGATGTCACTGGTCCTGAGCTCCTCGATCGAGATGGCGGATACGTGGTCTGGGTTGATGGCGATGGTTCCATCGGGTTGGCATTGGAACCGTGGCACATGCGGGCGGATGTAGGTGAAATAGTCGGGATTATAGTCGGGATTGGGTTTCGAAACAACAGGCGGCGGTACAAACGAAGGTTTCATTGCAGAAGCAGCCCACATAGCCATGAAACTCTGTTCCGAATACTGGACCACAGGGCCTTGTACTACTGGGACTGGCACGACTACTGGTGCAATTACTACTTTCGGAATACATTCGGGCACTTTAAGTTCTGGGAGCGGTGGCATTGGACGATAGAATCGAAGAGGTCCGAAGATAGAAGCCGCTTGACGACGGGCCACTAAATGGGGAACAAAGACTTCTTCGTCAGTACAGCCAAACACGCTCACCTGAGACAGAGGAGACGGCACAGGACGAAACGTAAGGCAGCGAGGTCCGTTTCGTCGAGGCTTCTTCCAGCCGCTGTTTGATGAAGCCCATCCACTCGGCTGTTGTGTTTGATGTTGTTGTTGTTTGTTCGTTGGGTTCGTTGGGTTCACTGGGGGCACGGAGGCAATCATGTTCAAGTTTAAGTTGTTCATAATGGGGAGGAGAAAACGGGGGGAATGGGCGGGTTTAAGTACTTTTTTGTTGTTGTTGTCCGAATTGTCAGTTTCTCTTTGTTTTGACAAGGAGGAAAAAAAAAGCTAAGACCACAACTTCCCGAATATCGGAGCTACGATATCGAGAGTTTTCCAGAACAGCCCTAACAAAGGACTGCGGTTCGATCGGAGCTAGTCTTGGGTTTCCTGGACGTCTGTGGCATGAGATAGCGTTTATTGTGGCCATTTTGTGTCATCGGAGTTTGAATTGCATAAACACGATCTATTGATCAAAAATCCAAAGCACCCCTGATCACATATTTGGTACTGACGAATTTGTGAATCTGACACTTTTTCTACCCCCCTAAAACAGAGTATTTCGATTCCAGAGCCGACGCGTTTTCTTGTCCATCGTGTCTCCATCAGTTGCATTATTGTCGAAGCAGCTTCCTTCACACCTTGCCTTCATGGATTCAGTTACAACTTTGAACTGACAAATAAGATTATGGAATAAAAGATCCTCTTTCTTTGATACGTTTCATATTATACCCCTCCATTTTACTTAGTAGCAGCATCCTCTTTTTGTTCACTTCCCATTCTGATAAGTAGAATCACCGCAGGGATCACAAAGATCCAATACTTTTGGAAAAACGTCTTTTCCACATTCTCTTTTCCTGCAGCAAGCTCTGCCGTGATTTGCTCCAAGCGAGGCCTGCTACCTTCCTCTTGTTTCACATATTCCACCCTTGTTGTGACATCCTTCAGCTCACTCAGTTTTATAGCAACTTGTCCTAAACCTGTTGATTTTGCGCAGCTGATTTGAGATAGTTCGACTGAATAATCCAAGTGAAAGGGGGCACCGGTTTCATCAAAGTGAATTGTGAAGCTCTCCGATATCAGATGATCCAACAAGCACAATCGAATGGAGCTTTTCAATTCGATTCCAGAGTCGGAAATCAATTTCAAGTGGTATAATAATGCAGTGGCGGTGTTGTTTGAAATAGAATCGTTTCTTGATGTTGGCTGATATACAGGTAACAATCCGTGGTTGTTGTGTGTTATCAGGCCTCTTGGGGTGAATGGCCGAGAACTAGTTGCATGCAGAACAGTAAATTGCCGGTGGGGGTTGCAATGGACAAGCGAAACCACAATGCAGAAGAGAAAGCTGAAGAGTGACGTCACTTGCACGTGCATTTTACTGACAAACTTTAAGAACAATGTTTAAGAGACAAGTTTGTTGGATTTATTTTGGCATCCTAGTAAGGGAAGCAAAAAAAGAGTGAAAGATCCCCAAAACGACAAAAATCTATCTGAGAACAGATAATTAAACGCTTTAGTGCTTTCCCTTGGATCGGATCTTCTTCAAGTAGAAGTCCAACTCCTTTCCTTCAAGAATGTAACCATCGCAACGACCAGACTGTCCTGGGCGGGATGAAACTCTGGCAAGAACACGTCCAGTCACAAACTGGTCATCAATAGCCTGCTCAACCTTGAAACCTTCCTTGCGCTCGTTGACCTTGCGGGTAACGTGGTTGGAACGTGGCTTGTTCAAACCCTCTTCGTGTCCTTCGTGTGGCTTCTTTCCACGACGACCGATTGGCAAAGCGTAGTGAGACTCGAACCATTGACGGAATGGAGTGGCATCGATTTCAACAATAGCTCCCTTAACGAGAGTGTTGGTACGGACCAATTCGTTGTTGGTGGAGTTGTATTTCACAGAGATGACACGGCACTTGCGGGTGGTGTGCTCAGATCCCCAAGCAAAGTTACCTGTTGATGACATTAGTCCCGAGAACTCACTTTCGACAACCGCATATTCCACTCACCGGCTTCGAGACGAAGAGCACGGAACTTGGTGTTTCCTCCACGCACACGGACAGTGTGGATACGCTTAGCACCAATCTTGGTGTTGGCGGCCTGACGACCCAACTCGAACTTTCTCTTCTTGCGGTAGTGGGCACGCTTGGCACCGGTAGCGTTACGCTTGTGTCTGGAGTCTCTGCTGATACCCTATTGAGAAGGAAGGGAGCGGCATCAGTTTCATGGTCCGAGGGCATTTGTTTGAGTTGATGTTTGGGGAATGATTGAGTGACACCAACGCCCGCGCCGGATCTGGATCCACACACTCCAGCAATGTTCGATCTGAATAGCTTCTCTCGTCCTTTGCATTCCCGTTGTTTGAGCCAGTCTTCCACACTCGAGATTATTCAACACAATGGCATCTCCACCAGTCTTTGTCCAAGAGTCCATCACGCCCAACAGCGATCCCGCCAGAGTACTAGATTGGCGCATACGGGTGTCTAGTTCTCTGAGCTGATGCCGGTGCTGATGCGATGGGCCGATGGTGTTGTGATGGGTGGTGGAAGCGGCATGGCAACGAACCATTCTGACGATAAGGAAAGAGCCCAAAATGCCTCCACCCAAAACAACACAACTGAACGAGTAATGCAAAACATGCAGTGCGAGAACAAAATAGGAAAGAAAGGCACCGGGCTGAAGGTTTATTTTTTTTTTTCATCGAGAGTGCGTGGTTGCAATCCCGGTTTGTCGGCCATCAAGAAAGACCGCCGCCGCGCTGTGTTTATTGTACTTTTGATTTCTTTTTGAAACGTACAATATCCAGTTGACTAATGCTCCCATCTTTCAATATATACGCGTTTTGAAATTAGCCGGAAGTGATGATGCGGTGGATGGGGTTGACTGTTAAAAATCTGTAGTACGCTATATTACAAGAGCAACATAGCAAGCAGTCCTGGTCTTAAACTTTTTTGTCTTTTTTCTTGATTTTTTTTGGCATCTACTATACGAGGAATCGTTTCATCACTTTATTAGATAAAGTGACAATCACCTTATTCATATCAAAGCAGATTTTTGTATTCGTCGTCTTCGGATGTTCGCAAGAGATTTGCATTTTCTAAAGAATCAAGAGGGGGGATTGTCCACAAAACTAGCTGGCCATGATTCTGACCACTGCTCCCTTCATTGCTCTTTTCCTCGCGCCACTCTCTGCTCGTGGAGAGCAAGGTAGCCTTCTTGTGTCGCGTGATATTCTGTTCTTTGACGCGTTTTTTGTTTTTAACAAGTGACCATCAAGTCTGGAGGTGCATCTTTCCCAGCACCTGCTTACCTCGCGGCCGTTGCAGAGTTCAACACTCTCTACAATGCCGATATTGGCTCCTTTTCTTACGCCGTCTCAGACACAACCACAGGCCAGAAAAACACCTACAGCGGAGACTACAATTTCGGCGGCAGCGATGTCGCCATCAACATTGCCCAACCAAACGGAACCAGACTCATCGCGTTACCCGCCATCGCTGGTGGAATCGGAATCTCATACAACCTTCCAGGCGTCAGCCAAAACGTCAAGTTTTCGAGAACAGTTCTCCCAAGAATTTTTGATGGAACAATCACAAAATGGAATGATCCAGCTCTTGTCAAGGATAACCCGTTCCTGGCCAACATTAGTCAGACTCTAATGGTGGTTACAAGAAGCGCGAGTTCGGGAACGAGTCAGAACATGTTTCGCGGTCTGGCGTTGATGGATGCTTCAACGGGATACGCCAACTCTCCGTTCTTGGCCAAAGGATTCAAGCTGACAATGAAGAATTCTTTTACAGCTGCTACAACGGCTTCGGCGGCTATTATTGTCGGATCTGTTGCCTACACAATGACGTACTTGAATCAGTTGGAAGCAAGAGATCTTGAATTACAATCTCCCACGTTGACAACAACGGGGCTAATTCAGCATATTAATGGAGAATTCGTTGGATGGTCGGCTTCGACTGGTAAGCTTGCAGTAAGCTCCATTGATCAAAGTGTGGTTCAGAATATGGATGAAGCCACTCAAGCCCTCAACCTGATTGACACGCCGGTGGCGGGTTCCTATCCATGGACGATTGTCTCCAACTTTGTGCTGAATCCTACAAACATTTCGTCTGATTACATGACAACCATATGGACGCTGCGATTCCTTTGGTTTCTCATTACTCACGAGAAATTCTCTGCAAATGCCGGGTTTATTCCGATTGCTGGAACAAACATTGAAGATGAAATCCTCGCTCATTTATATAACATAACATTCCAAGGGCAACAAATTTACGGTTTGTCTGTGTGCGACCCGCTTCCCGATGGAACATACAAGAACCCTTGCGTTCATGGGGCTTGCGATAACCCTTATCCTTTCCAAGACGCCAGTATCCAATGCGTTTGTGAATTTGGATATCAAAATGTGAATGAGGATAACTGCTCTGAACCAGCTCCATTTTTCATTCCGGGAACACTGACGACGATCCAATGGGCGTTGTTTGGGACAGGCGCGGGGCTTGTCGTTACGCTGATCGGATTGGTTTACAAGAACAGGAACCAGCCAAGTGTAAAGGCAATGTCGCCGTTGTGTAGTATTAATATTCTTGGAGGCTGTTTTCTTGGAGTGTTTGCAATCATTTATCAGGCTGCCACTCAAAACCACTCTGTTTGCTATGGGAAAGCTGTTATTCCGGCGGTTGCGTTTGGGATTGTCTTTAGGTACAAAGTTTTTTTTTTTTTTTTTTTTTTTTTTTTTTTTTTTTTTTTTTTTTTTTTAAAATTATTTTCGCCAATTTTAGCATGATTTTCTTGAAAGCGCTTCGCATCTTCCTCATTTTCGAATACCCAAGAATCGCACGGTCTCGCTTCCTCAGAGACGACGTGTTGATTGCAACTTCAATATTGATTTCAGTTTTCGATGGAATCCTTGCATTCATATACGTCAAGGCTGGAAACATTGAACCTGGAATCAAAGAGTTCACTGACGTTGCGACACATGTTTGGTCCTGCCAGCCGCGCATTGGAAGCGAGAATACGGCAACCGCGCTGATGGCAGTGTTGTTTGCGTTCAATGGATTGATTATGGTTTTGTGTGTGTTGATTGGACAAGTGACGCGGCAAGCTGCGGCCAAGTTTAGTGAATCAAAGGCGGTTTCTGCTATGGTGTATGTTAGTTGCGCTGCTGTGATGCTCGGCTTGGTTTGTATATTGTCTTGTAATTCCCAAAAGACTGAAACCCAAAAAAAAAAAAAAAAAAAATTGGTATTAGGGAATCTGCTTTGGCCTCGAACCAAAAACAATCAACATTTACAACTTGCATAGAATCACAGTTTCCATAGCCACCTGGATAGTTGCCGTCATCTCCCCCATCATGCTCATGGCCCCGGCCCTCCACAATGCCACCGCTGGTGAAAACTCAAGAATCTCCACCTCTCAACGATCTGAAAGCTCCATGATCGACAGCGTCGACACGGAATTAAACGGGGAAGTCAAGGCGTTCATGTTCCAAATCGGGCTACGTCCCAACAGAGCCACGGCTCTTTGGAAAGCTGCGTCCATGTTGGCGATTCCAGAGATTGACATGTTGATTTTGCTGGGTGGGCAGTATAGTGGGACGTTTACGTTTTCAGAGTGTAGTATTCGGGTTCTGGAAAAGACGACGGTGGCAGCTAAAAAATCGAATGAGGAGTGCATTGAATTGACGGTTGGTGCTAATAAGACGGTTTATTTGGTGGAGTTCCCGCGTAAGGATTTGATGGAAGAGTTTAGGTCTCTTAGAAGTAGATCGGCGATGGTTAAGAAGAGGGATAGTGATTCCAACCATGCTTCGTCGCAAGGAGTTGGAATTCGTGCCTCGGTTGCGAGTAATAATACCCAGCAGCCTCTTATGGGAAAACTGGGTCGGAAAACCTCGCAAACATCAAATATTTAAGATTCTTTTTTTTGTTACCGTTTGCATTTACGAGCATTTCATTTCTTCTGCACTCAAAAAAAAAAAAAAAAAAAAAAAAAAAAAAAAAAAAAAAAAATAAATGTATAGAGATATCTAAATAGTTCGATCTCTCAATAAATTCATTTTTCTCAGAAACGAGGAATGACCCCTTTTCCGAGAAGCATGGGATGCCCTTGGTTGGTTGTTCGCCAACACAAGCTCCCCCCCGCTTCTCGCTCCAAGATTCCCATATCCACCAAATTCCTCAGAATCGAACTAACATCGGGATTATTGTTTGTTGGCGAAAGCGGGCCCTTTCCTGTCCCATCGGGCACAAAGTATTGGATGATGGCCATTGCTTCGGATTGTTCAAGCTTCCTCGAAGGATCAATGATGGTTCCAATGTATCGAATGACTGCTTCCCATTTTTTGTTTTTGGCAGGCCAGGTTTTTAGGCGGCCGTCTGGGTGGAATTCTCCCTTATTGGCGATAATATCTCTACGATAGAGTTCACGGGCGAGGACGTCAATGTAAGGGGAGTCAAAGTCGCTGGGTGCTCCGAAAGTGTAAGTTACAGTTGTGGCTGCGGCGGTTGGAGGAAGGCTGGCGTGGTTGGCGAGGAAGGATTCGAGTTCACTTGTTTCAGTTGTGGCGAGAGAGGCAGGCATTTTCTTTTTTCTTTTTCTGGTTTTGGTAAAGGGTTTGAGTTGTGGCGCTTTTGGCACTCTATTTGTACTCACACAGATGTGGTGAAGTCTCAAAGTTTCAAAAGTGTGGCGAATGTGATGTGGTCCCCACGATACTTGAAAAAAGAAAAATCGTAAAAATTTCACCATAAAAAAGAAGGATAATAATCAACGTTTTTTCTTCCTACTCAAACAGACAAAACAAAGACAAAACATAAAAAAAGCAAATAATGCTTGCGTGCTTCTCATCTTGTTTCCACACTCAGCCGAGTCGTGATGACCACACTGCTGTTCCAACTCCTCAAGGTCTTGACGTTACACAACCATCACTGCTAGAGAGCGACAAGTTGCAAGTACCAACCAAAACCCAAGAAAAACACAAGCCGATTGATATCGCAACGCTTGCCAATCCAAAGTCAATGACCACGCAAGAAATCCAAGACGCGTTAGGTTCTTTGAATGGAACAATCTCGTATGAGAAAACTGAACGATACGTCTTCAATAGCGACTATTGCCCAAAAGACATTCAATCCAGCTGGATCGACGTGATTGCTCGAGAAGTGTACAAGCGAGACATTATAAAAAACAAGGGACAGTTTGATCACGACGGAATGAGAATCAAAAAGTGGCCAGCCAAAAAGAAGCATTGGGAAGCCATGATACGGTATCTGGGAACATTGATTGAGGAAAGGAGTGATGACGAAATGTATGAACAATCAGAAGTCTTGGCCATCATTTCATATTTCCTGCCACGAGAAACAGGGCGTCAAGCGAATGGAGTGAGTGCAACCGTGTTTGTCACGAATATGGTTGCCATGGGAATTCTGGAGCGGGAGATGGGGGGGTCAAGAATCTGGCGGCGGAAAGGGACCAAGCATCCAATGCCGCTTGGAGCCGGGATCTTGCCCAACTTTTGATTATTTTTCGTTATCATCATGCAGATGTGTAATAAAACAACATATCAACAAATCAAGCGAATGGACACTCCGCGGCCATCATTGAGCGAGTGCACCAGCACCGCGTGACTTGAACTGACCAATCAAACTCGCCCGCCGTGTCGGCCGCAGCGTGATGAGCGCGCGGCCGACAGTGGCGATGAGGTCGTGGCTTCAAACTCATCATTAATTCCGCAACCCTGGAAACTTCGCTGTACGCTGACTACTTTAAAGAATTCAACGGCGGTGTGCCAAACCAAAGCATTCGGGGGGGGGTTTTTTTTTTTTTTTTTTTCGGTTGGATGAGGCTGATCGTTGACTTCTTGATGACAGGTCGGCGTCAACCGCTTCCCAGTCGAAAAAATCTTCTTGGATGACTTAAATCATTCAATCCTGTGCGAAATGTTTGAGGCTCAATCTCAGCAAAGACTGCTTGATCAACATCAACAAGTAACAGACAACACATGTTTGTCTCCAAACCTAATCTCACACGTCAAATCACGCGTTAATCAGTTTGCTGTGTAAGCTTTAATTACTCTCCCATTGCTGCCGTTAAAAAAACGTTTTAGTGCTTCGGCAAATACACAACGAATGGCTCCAACGATTCCTGACGACGACTATGTTTTTGCCGTTGCTATTGCTTTGTTTGGCTCAAAAATCCAAGGTGGCACCGCCACCTCTGCCAACGATATACGCGACAAGACCACAGGAACAACAACCGGTGTAACATTCCTGGGCTCCATAAGCAGCCGCTTCCCCTGCGGACATTGCAATCACACGACTCCTCCGCTTGGGCCTGGCATGCAACGTTGCAACTGAAGCCTTTGTTGTAGCAGCCGCTCTTTCCGCACGTATCCGTTTTCAATGCCGATCAGTTATTTCACGCATGATGGAGCGGAATTGAGTGTGCTTCTGGGAGTGTCGTTTGGGAATCGGATGCATGCCGATGCTGCGGAGTATAGCGATGCATTGGCGATTTTGAATCTGTTCAAGGCGTGGGTTGTAGAGTGTGGAGGAGATGAAGAGGATGATGAGGACAGAGACAGGAAAAGGCAAAACGAATGGTTGGTAAGTGACCGAGGATTCATTTGCATCGGTGGAAGCAGTTGCGGACGAGTGTATCTGGGTTTGCGGGGAGGTTGGGGGATGTTGTGAAGGAGAGGATGGAGGTTGAACGGTTTGTGGATTGTGGATGAAAGTGTTTGTGGATCAATTGATACTTCTGAAGGTGTTTTTTTTTCTTGTGTTTTCAGCCTCTTTACATTGGCACGTTTCTTTTCTTAAACTGACTTTTTTTTTTTTAGAATGTTGGGATGGAGGCGCAGAAGATACCCTGTCGCAGCAACAGAAGCTGGGACTGAAACTTGCGGATCGGCTCTGTTTCAAGGCTCTCAGGATGCAATTCGGACGGTTATTCTTGCGGGTTGCTCGCTTAAAATATATCACGGTGTACCAAGAGAAGCTGAACTGCATGGATTCGATGCAGCAAACAACGATACTGGCCCAAATAACGAAGAAAATACAAATGAATAGTAGTAAGCGTGGTGGGACAGCAAAGTCTGAGAAACGAAAGAGGAAGACACTTGAAGCTCCTGTTTTATTCTTTTTTTATCGTGAGTTTTTTTTTTTTTTTTTTTTTTTTCGGCTAAAATTTTTCAACACAAACTTTCATCTCACAGCACCACTGCCATGATTGTAACCGCAAGCAGTAAAGCAAATCTCTTGAACGCGTTTTGCTAATTCGTGACACCAGTCCCACCAGTTTTCACATTCCCTGATCGCACCCAACCATGATGACGACAATGATGATGAGTTTGACCCCAAAACCTACTCATGCCACGTATTTCCACAACCTCCCCACTCATCAACACCGATGTTCCAGTTGGAGAGAGCAGCGAGCATTGCAATTTGGATTAAGTATTCCGCGCCTGAACTGAGCAATGCAAGTGCGATACGGAAATTTTTTGAATGGATGGGGTGTGTGAGGGTAATCGTTTGCCAGGCTTTTGGTTTCGGATGTACAGGCTTTGGCGGCTGTTATTCAAGAGCGGGGACTTGAGGCTGGGCGAGCGTGTTGGGATGGATTTGCGGGTGTTTCTGGCTAAGAAGAAAGTCAAGTACTGGGAATTGAAAGTCAAGGCGACGAGGCTGGGCCTGGGGGCGTTGGTGATGGAAGAATTCCTCCTTGCGAGGCATCCGACTTTAGCAGCGAATTGAGCAGCAAATATGACTTTGACTATGATTCTGAAGAATAAAAAAAAAGGGGGGGTTCACTCCTCTTTATTCTCAGATTCTGTTGGATGGAAGGGAGCATCAGAATCAAAGCTGATTTTCGAGTCAAATTTTGCCAGTGGGGTACAGTTTAAGGTCAAGGTGCCAAGGAGTCTATCAGCAGCGAATTCAAGCTTTTCCTCCACTTCAGCCTCTCTCAAAACACGTCCAAAAACTTTCATTCCAAAGTTGACGGATTCCCGTTGAGTTCTGAACTTGGATTTTGGTTTATTGAGGATTGCGGCAACTTCGCGTTGGATTGCTTCGTCTTCGGATGTTGGTGCTTCAGCAGCTGTGGCAGTGGAATCTTCGGAATCGGAATCGGAATCGGAATCGCACAGAGTGTTTTCGGAAGAAACCGTTCGAATTCTTGATATTGGTGGTTCTGCTGGTGGTGGTTGGGTGAGGCTTTCGAATTCTGCCAACACGGAAACAACTACTGCTGCTTTTTGCACAGGATCAGTAAATACAAGGGACGTGTACTCGATGATAAAGTCCATCTGAACGAAAGAAGGAAAGACGAAAATTAGAACGAAAAGGTGAGATAAAATCCAGGATGAAAAGCCCGAAAAACAAACCATAAAGATATCATTCCAACGCAAGATTCCAGCAACAGACCGAACAAGTTCCACGATTTCCTCTTTTCCCCATGGGTCCAATTGCGCATCTTTGAGGCTTTTATCCACAAGATTGTTTCCTTCTGTGAAATGTTTGATGAATTTGGCGGTGGATGTAGGTGTTTCACCAATCAAGAGCACGTTTACGATGTCCTCTTTTTTGGTGTGTGGCCATGCTTTTGCTACTGCTGCGAGTAGATGTGTGAATTTCCTGGACTCGATCTTGTAGCTGTAAAACAACTACAGTAGGGAGTGAGGTAAGAAGGATGAAACACCATCCCCCCCACACAACAACAAACTTGCCTTTAAAAGAATCTCTGCCACCGATGCCGTTGTCCAATCAGCGGTAAGCCACTGCAAAACTAAAGAAAGAGTGTAAGGATCCTCCGACATGCAGCGATCAAACAAGTCCCGTTTGTAAGTTGAGATGTAGCCGATATTCTTTTCGCTCTTGATCCAACTGTAAAACGTGGTCTCGTGAATTCGGTCCATTTCCTTCATTGCCTTGTCGATATCTTCAATTGATTTCGGCTTTCTCAAGGGAGTGTTGGGGACGTTGGACTTCGTGAATTGCATGTTGGTGTCGTGTTGTTTTTCAAGGGAGGATTCTATGAAACAAGTTGACTTGAAACATTTGCCATCAATTTTTACTATTTATTTCTCTATTATACCTTGTTGCTTTGCGAATATTTTTCGCAGGGCGATCGAAACTGACAATTCTGACACAATGGTCATATTCGTAGTGGTTTGGCTCACTCTGTTGGCTAAACTGGTTCACCCTCAATGTATTTATGATAATCCGTTGATGAATGTAGTACTCACTCTCTATGCTCAGCTATTGTTGCTGGTGGCTCGAGTTTCTCTGCCCCCGCGTTTGCTTCAGCCATCAAAGAATTCAATGATCTATACGGAAAATCTTTAAAGAGTATTTCATATACAGCGTCAGATTCGACATCAGGTCAAAAAGGAGTTTATTCCGGCGCGTTTGCCTTTGGTGGCAGTGATGTCCCAATCAATATTGCTCAGCCCAATGGAACCAGGCTAATCGCACTACCAGCGATTGCAGGAGGATTAATCAACTCTTACAACCTGCCAGGAGTAAATGAGACCGTTCGGCTGTCTCGCGTGGTTCTCCCACGAATTTATGATGGCACAATTACGCAATGGAATGATCCTGCCCTCTTGAAAGAAAACCCTTTCTTGGCCAATATCAATAAACCAATCACGGTAGTGGTTCGAAGCTCGGGATCGGGAGCCAGTCAGAACCTTGTTCATGCGCTTGGTTTAATGGATATATCCACTGGATTTGAAAAATCACCGTACTTAGTGAAGGGGTTTAAGCTCTCCTTGAAAAACGCCATTACTGCCGCCACAACTGCATCAGCTTCTATTATCGTTGGATCTGTGGCATACACGTTCACATATTTGAATCAACTTGAAGCAAAGGATCTCGAGTTAAACTCCCTAAGCGCTCAGACAACGGCTTTAATCCAGCACATTAACGGCGAATATATCTCTTGGTCTTCTTACTCAGGACTTCATGCAATTGCAAATATAAATGTATCTGCTGTCTACAACTTGGATGAAGCAACCAGTGCTTTATCAGTGATCGATACTTCAGCAGTTGGAGCATATCCATGGACTATCATTTCAAATATTGTTATTAATCCAAGCAATATATCTACGGATGATACTGTGTCCTTGTGGACACTTCGCTTGTTATGGTTCCTGATTTCCCATCCAGAGCATTCGACAGCAAACGGCTTCATTCCAATTTTCAATACATCGATTGGAAATCACGCGCTAATTTCCCTTGCCAATATTGAAGTCCGTGGTAAACAGCTATACGGCAAATCTGTTTGCGATCCTGATATTGATCTGACTTACAAAAACCCATGCGTTCGTGGATACTGCAAAAACTTGTATGCCTTTCAAGAGTCGGATGTGGAATGTCTCTGTGAATTTGGATACGAGAATATCCAGTTACGAACATGTTCTGAAAGATCACCCTTTTTTATACCTGGTGCGATCACAAAAGCTCAGTTGGCGCTTTTTGGAACTGGAACGGTATTGTTAGTGGCTTTGATTGTGATGGTATTCTTGAATCGAGGCCAGCCAGCGATCAAAGCAATGTCCCCACTTTGCTGTATTAATATCTTGGCTGGCTGTCTGTTGGGGATATTCGCCATTATCGCGGAAGCTGCTACGGAGACTATAAGTGTTTGTTATACGAAAATTATTATACCTGCGATCGCTTTTTGCGGTGGCTGATTTGTTCACAACCGGACGGGATAAAAATAAAGACGCACGAAGAAAAAATTGAATCAAAACAAACAAACAAAAACAAAAACATGTCAAACGTCCCGCCGTCATTGCACTGTCCACTCACCGGGAAGGTGCGCGCAAAGTGCGACCACTGCGGATTAGGAATAGCAGACCATCCAGCGAAAATGCTCTACTGCGGTGAGACTGGAAATCCGTGCAGCGAATGTCCTTGCAAAGGATGCAAACTTCGTCGTATCGACGATAAGTCCCCACCAAAGAGTTCGAAACCGAAAGTTCAGCAGAAGTCAGCGCATGAGCAGAATGCTGCCGAACTCCTTGAGCAACAGCGGCGGTTTGCAGACGAGCGTGTCCGCCACTTTAACAACGAAAAGATGGAAGATCCCCTGACCATACAAGCAAAACTGCGTGCTAACAAAGCCAACCAAGAACAGAAAAGAAGGGTGAAGGGTGGAACTTTAGAAGCGGAGGATGCCAAGACGGTTACATTCAAAGTGTTGTTGGGGAAAGTAAAGTACCAACCGGAAGTATCATTGGTGGCCTCTGTTGAAACGTCACGGTTTGGCGCGGTTGATGTGGAAGCAACGTACGGTCAGAGTGGTGAAGATGTGATTAACGCAGTACTTACTCAAACTGGAATTCGTGGAAGGTATTTTTGAGCGTCTGGGCATATGAGCATGAAACTAAGCGTACATTTGCTTTGCAGATGTCCTGATGAATTTGACCTAATACATGATAAATCACGTCTGAACGTAACTAAGAAAGTCAAATCGTGGTTCATGATAGCAACAAAATCTATTTCACAAAAAAGTCGGATTTTGCACCTGTGCCTCAAAGATGAAACATGGCTTATCCCCCATTCAGTTCAAAGCAGCCCGGCATCCTCTCCTCCTCCTTCAGCCCCCCCACGTACAGCAACAGCATTGGAGTCTGCCTCTGCCCCCCTTCCTCGAGTGCGGCCCCGAGTGATCCTTCCGCTATTGACCAAGGAGCGGGAAGAGGACTTGCTTACTTCTGAAGCCGACTTCCCACTGCAGTATCTCCAAAGAAACGGAACAGCCCCCTACAATGTTCGAGACTTCTTTGCGGATGAAGATGATTTTGGATTTGGTGACTCTGTAACATCTGGCACTCAAGCACCTGCAGCTGAAGCACCGGGCTGTAAAGCGCCATCACCTGTCATTTCGATAGATTGTGGCAAGTTTTTAATTTCCCCCCTCTTTCTTTGCTGTTACGTTAATAGCATTTTTATGTAGATACGACTGAGGTGTTTTTCGATGCTGTCGAGCCTCCATCAAAGAAGCATCGGGCTGAAGGTGGCGAGCATCCTGTTAAGAAAAACAAAGTCGAAATCAAGCAGCTGATGGAAATTGGCGCAACCGCCCGACCGCCTCCCATTATGTTCCAGGAGGGAGCTGGATCTGGAACAGCCATCCATGTGAGCTTTGACGAAAGCATTATTTCAGCACTCCAGCTTGCTGAACCAGTCAAGTCTGGCTCTACCAAGGAAGTATGGATGAATGTTCTAGTGTCACACTGTCTTTTTGAAGGCAAAACTTGGGTTTTGAAGGTACTTAAAATTCCTTCTTATCTCTTATAATTTGTATTGGATGTCTTTTTTTCCCAAACGGGATAAAATGACTTAACCAACGCTAAAACTCCAAACGGAGTGTTAGCAAGGCCTTTGAGTTGGGATACGAATTTTTTTAATTTATTATTAAAAGCTTTATTACTAATCAAAACTGTTTTGAAACAGAAACCAAAGAGTGAAGCTGCAAATGGAGTTCAACTTGATGGGGCAGCCCTTCTTCGATCGGAACTCTATATTCGGGAAATCGTTTGCGCTGTGTGCGATGCTTGGAACATTGAGAACGACAAGTCAAGTCACTTCATTGCGCCTCGTATGATTCTTATGACACTGTCGGGATGCCTTTCCAGTGTAATGAAGAATATGGAGGAACTTTCCAAGGTGTGGGTGTTTGAGGAGCAGGTTGTCGGGCCGTTGGAGAAGGTCATCACCAATGTTGGAGAAGTGAACGATATGCTTCAAGATGATTATCCAGAGTTCGCACATTCTGTAATAGAAGAGGTAACCTTTTTTCAGTTTTGAGTAAGGGACTGAGTGATTAAACACTTTTCTGCCAGGCGGAAGCATTTATACACAAATCGTATGCTGTTTTAGAAGGAAAAGCGTTGATTCTTGACGTAGAGCTCCTGATGACGACCAGTGGCCCCCGATACATTCTTGATTGCCAGGTATGGAAGCTTTTACTGATCAACGGCTCATATATTGAGATGACGCTATATATAGATTTGTTTTTGGGGAAAGTTCAACCATGATTTCCAAAGATTCTATGGTTACGGAAACTCGGGCGAACAAGGATACAGGGCTTTTGTTAAAACACATCGCATATGTGGTAAAAAGTGCCCAAAAGGCCCATATGCCAGACTCGAACGGCCCAAATCAACAATGACAGTCGAAACTACAGTATTTCAACGTATTCCACTCCATGTTGCTGCACCCATTGTTCCACCAAATCCTTCTGTTCCACCAAAGACTTCCATTCCATCAAATCCTTCCATTGTTTTGCCTGTTGGGGAGGCGCCCATTGTTTTATCTCCCATTGACCGGGCTGTCATTACACCTGCACCCATTGTTGGTTTGTGTAACAGTTTTTTTTGTTTGGGTAATAGTTTTTTTTTAATTTTATATAAGATTCTGCCAAACCCCCAAAAGAGGATCCTCACCTGTTTGAAAACATTCTTGATGACCCTTGGGAAGGTGTTGGTTTATGTAAAAACGCGTACGCTCTTGTGTGTCGAGATGGCTGCTACGGTATTAATTATTTTAGTTTAAAGAACGCTACACATGCCCTTTTTTAAATGATACATTCTTTTGCAGAACCGGGGTTCATTGTGAATCATTACGCAAACGAGCCTTTTCCGTTCGAAATTGTTGCTGCCACTGGACGGCCCCCCCTTTCCCAGAGTCGCAAAGTCGTCTTTTCATCTCGCGTTTGACGCCGATTTTTTAACTTGTCCAATTCACCCTTACTTCCACCGGTACTTGAAAGGATACAATGACACAAATCCAGTTCTTGATGAAATTGTTCTGCAGCAGTTAAAGCAAGTGGTTCCATTGGTCCAGGAAATTTTGGATGGAAAACGGCCAAGTGAATTAAGAGAAGCAAAACTGACCGGAAACTTGAAGAAGTTGCGCCTTTTGGGAACCAGAAAGACACACCAAGGTGATACCACATTAGCGGAAGGAGTCCAATTGATGTTGACGGAGGCTCAAATGGATCTGTTTGAGAAGGAATTATCCGCTCTGTTTGTTATTCCTCCTTCCAATGCAGAGGCTGGAAGTCTTGCATCAGACTTAAACAAAATTAGCTGGATTTCCGATGTTATTGTCCCAGAAGTGCGAATGCACTTAAATGAGCTTCGTCAGCGGGAAGCCGAAAATGCAGCCAAAGCTTCTGGTCACAAGTTGGTTGCTTTGGACTTTGTTCGGGCTGTGTTTGTAAGACGGAACACATATGGAGAAGGTGATTGATTTTCTTTTCTTTTATTTTTCAACTTGTACATTTGATTTTGACTTTGTCTTTTTAGGTATCCCCTCAAACAATCCATCGAAATCATCAAACAATCCATCAAAGTCACCCAAATCAAAGTCTCCAAAGAAACTTCCCACATCAAAGGCATCCGCTGCTATAAGTTCTTCTGCTGCCGTTTCAACCCCCGAAAGTATCAGACGTGCCACTCGAAGAACAGCAAGAATGTTGTTGACAGCACCTCCTGGTTGGACAGTGCGCGGAATTTTCACGTCTGAAACTGGCCTTCCACTGGCGGCAGTTGTTCCTGCACCTGGTTTTGAAGTTTCAAAGGAAGTCCGGCCAGATTGTCCCATTGGGTGGAATGTAGAGTGGTGCAATGACATAAACGACTGGTATGTTCAGCCAGAATGCCCAGATGGCTGGACACTTGGCTGGAGCTCCACTCAATCCGCCTGGTACTTTGTGGATGCTTCCGATAAAAGTTGGTGGAGTATACCAAAAGAAACCAAAGCTACTACTTCTACAACTTCCACAGCTGCTCTGGATGGAAATGTTGAAAATGATCCAGATTTGGAAGATTTTGAGGAAATTCGAACAATGTTGAGGAACAAGGAAAAGAAGAGAAAGAAAAATGGAATGGCTGTTGGGTCGGATGAGGAGGCCCGTGAAAAGGAGAAGAAAAAGTCTAAGAAAAAGAGGGAAGGCATTATTGTTGTGGTTGCCCATGATGTGGAAATTAAGAAGAAGAAGAAGACAAAGAAGCTGGTGGAGTATTCGGAGGTGGGGTTGGAGGAAGCGGGGAAATCGGTGGAAGTAGCGGAGGATGTGGTGGAGTCGGGAGACATAGAGATGTTGCTGAATGTATTAGCTTCTGCGGCTGAGAACGCAACACCAGGGAATACTTACTGTTGATTGGTTCAAACTTTGTGCTTTAATTTTGTATTGCTTCTTTGTCTGTATTTTTGTTTGGCTCTTTGGCTCTTTGTGTGTGTTTTTTTGTGTTTGTAGTGTTTGAAACTCATTCACAATTAAAAGAAGTCAAACTTTCATATATTCTTCTTTGACGCACACAGAATTAAATAGTAATGAACACATGAACACGATCAATCAAATCCCAGCTGCTGACGCAATACATCATCTTGAGTCAGTGTCTGAAATAGCACACACATGTTCGCTTTTGTTACTGGAAACAAACCAGCTGACATAGCCGCATCAGCAAACCTTAGACGAAATGGGTTCAAGTCAAATGTATCAGTTTCGTCAAACATGTCGTAGCCTTCAAAGGGCATGTTGTCGCAAGCTGCTTGTTCGGCTACTTGGCGTAGATTTGCTGGAGGGGTGTGTCCTACGTTTCTGTAACCGAACGCCTCTGGGTGGTCGTACATAAGACACGGTCTCCCGCTCGGAGCTCTTGATTGTTTTGTCTTCCTGTTTCAATCCTCAATTAATTACACAATGCAACAACAACAACAACAATAAAAACCATTACCGAAGAAGGTGAGAATTCCATCGAATGCACCAATCATTCAATTCTTCCTTGATGAAATCCCCAAATACAAACTGAGCTACTTTGACGTGGTAGAAGTCCAGTGTGTTGAACTGATACGCATGATGTATTTCCATCATCTCAAACAGTGTCTTCCAGTACTTCAAGTTGTCACGCGAAAGGATTCTCCAGCCTCCTTCAATGCGAGTGTTGCGTTTTGAGGTCCCATAAATGTGTCCGTCATGTGTCAAGCCAAGTAAGTCACTGTAGTAACCCTGAATAGTGGCTACAACCACATTCTCGGAGCCAAAATCGGTTCGGGTAATATCAGGTCTCCAGCCGGCTCGTTCGACAGCTTTTACATAATGACCAGCCACACGCACAGAGAGGCGGTTTGTTGATCCGATGTACCACCACATGTACTTTCTGGAGAGTCCATCTGTACAACAGTGGATACCGAAGCCAAAGCGAGAGAGCTTGTCGTAGCCGTCAAAGTGCCACACAGCGTTTACACCTCGGGATCCATAAACCCGTCGGAACATGACGTTTCCAAGCCGGCTTGCTGAAAGTTGGGGGTTGGCTTGCTTCAGACTGGCATGAATTCTTTGGCGAGCAACCTTAACATTGTATCGCAGCCTGATAATATCGGTCATTCCCCGGTATCCAATTCCTGGTTTGTTGGCTGATTCAGTAGCAACCAGTCCATCAATAACGTCGGTGGGTATCCACGAATCCGTAAGACAAATTCTGTGCGTCTAAAAAGAAACAACAGAAGCAAAATGTTACTCTAGGTGAGGAATCAAGACGAATTCACTTGACGAATTCACTTACTTTTAGTATTTTCCATAACCGTGTGCGGCCAATGGTCACTCCCCACTTGATTTTGAGGTGGTACTGCAGCTCTGCGGCCTTGTACCCCTTGTATACGCACTCCTTTACGTCCTGAATCCAATCATCAGACTGCTCCAATAGTGTTAATTCCGGTCGCTTCTTTGACAGTCCATGCTTCCTCTTGAACTTTTCTAGCCAGCTCACACTTCTTGTCACAGCAAATCGAGACATCAACTCTTTCACGACTTCCGCATTCTTCAGCCCCTCATCAAGGAGGTCTACAACCACCGCAAACATATTGGATTCCGATTCCGCTGAGACTGCAGTGTTCGCTTGGGAGCCATTGTTCTGATTACATGTTTCGACGTCGCTAACATCTTCGCAATCCAGGTCGTCTGAGTTGGCGCCATCAGCGCACTCGAAGCCTGCCATTACTGATACCCTGCAGTGATTGCATTCATGTAGAAGTTGCGCCGTGGTCGAACAGAAAAACGCTGCGTCGTCATGCCTGACACCAAGACCAACATGCCTGTGGCAGTGGTTGCAGTCCACCACACGCTTCCCTGTGAAAGAGCAGTAGAAGGGGGAGTTGTAGATGTCAGTTGCTGAGAAGCTGGATGTTCTTGGCACTGCAGTTGGCCAGGGAGGACACTGGCAACAGGACCCCGCCAACTCGCCTCCATGAAATGCACAGAAAAGCCCTGTCCATGGCGCCGACAGTGCGTCTACATCAACGCAGTGGATGCAAACACTTAGCGCCAACCCTGTTTCGGTGCAATAAGAGGCACGTGCCATGTCTGTTTGTTTCTTTGTTTGTTTGTTTGTTTGTTTGTTGCTCGAAATTTTTTGTTTCAACCCTAATTTTTTTCCCCGTCCGGTTGTGAACAAATCAGCTTCCGTACTTTTGGGATGGTTTTCAGGTGACACAAAACCTATCAAAAAGAGAAAAACTAAAATCCAACCAAAAAAAAAAAAAAAAAGTATGATATTCATGAAAGCGTTTCGAATCTTTCTCATCTTTGGATATCCACGAATTGCTCGCTCTAGATTCATAAAGGATGACTTTCTCATCGCCGCATCAAACTTTATCGCATTATTCGATGGAGTCCTAGCGCTGATATATGTACAAGGAGGCCAAATCACTCCACAGCTCTCTGAATTTACAGATACAGAGCACCAAGTATGGACGTGCAGAACAGCTCCAGGTTATGAACGACAAGCCACGTCGCTTATGGGATTGCTATTTGGCTTCAATGCCTTGATCATGATTCTGTGCGTTTACATTGGGCAATTGACACGCAAAGCTGCCAGTAAGTTTGATGAGTCGAAGCAAGTCGGTGCGACTATTTATGTTAGCTGCGCCGCGGTTCTGTTGGCTCTGGTAAGTCGGATTTTTTATAAATCAAGCAAAAGATCAACCATAAAATACAGGGAATATCTTTTGGAATCACAGCCCAAACTAGCGGCATATTCACCCTGCACAGAATCACAATTTCCGTCGCCATTTGGGTGATTTGCATTGTATCCCCCTTCATTCTCTTTGTACCCTCCCTTCGTGGAGAAATTGAAAGTAGGCAATCATTGACACACACATCAAGCAAGGGAGCAGGATCAAGCGTCTCGCGAATCGACAGAGACGACGGCCAAGTTCTCACATTCATGTTCCACACCGGAATCCGGCCCAACAGACCTACTTCTTTATGGAAATCAGCTGTTTTGATGGTTATGCCAGAACTCGATATGTTGATTATTCTTGCCGAGAGTTACAGCGGAACCCATGTTTTGTCGCAGGCAAACATTAAAGTGATTGAAAAGACAACTGTTGCAGCAAAGAAACAGGCTGAAGAGACTATAGAGTTAACTGTGGGGGCGAACAAGTCTGTGTATTTGATTGAGTTTCCCCTCAAAGACAGAATGGAAGAATTTCGAGCTTTACGCACTCAGGCCGTTATGATCAAGAAAAGAGAAAGTGAATCTGGCAAAGTGTCCAGTGCTAATTCAGCGACACCATCGGCGGCAGTTGGCAAGTCAGCCGGGGCTCTTCCGCGCACGCAACTCACTCGACCCCAGTCTGTCGTTGCAATGTCAGCCACCATCGAAAACCCATCAAGGGGTGAGCAGTCTATTTCATAATATCAGTTTTCCTTTATTCTCTCAGCGCAAGGAAAAAAAGGAATATAAAAGAGTTGCAAACAAAACAAATATTAGAATATCAAAACACACAACATCAAACAAAAAAAAACATTCCTCCATCTACAACAACTTTAAAGAATCACGCAATCAGTCCATCATTCCATCGTCGGGTCTGTCGTAAACTTTCACCATTCCAGGAATTCTTAAGGCGGCCGCTCGTTCAGACTCCAACTTCATCTTAGCCTCCGCTTCCTTCTCTTCCAAGAATAGGTCACTATTGTCGTCCCCACTAAACTCCTTCAATGTGATCAAGAAGTCTCTCAAATGCATTTTGAAGGCCAATAGGTCCTTGTTATGTTCAAAGAGCCCCATAACAAATGCCCGTACTTGGTTTCTAAACAAGACAATCAATTTTAAAAAAATTAACTCGCATATTTGGTATATCTAGAACTCACGGTTGCAAATGGGGGAACGCGTTATGCAACAGCAACATAACGTGCTCTCTCACGAAATCTTGATTCGAGAGATTCGGGTTCGCGACCGTTGCAGGGTTATACAAGGGCGCCGAGATTTGTCCAGATTCCACCATCTGGAACATTTGCGCCAAAATCACGCTTTGGAGTTTGAAACCAGACTTGTGGAACGTGTTGGTCAAGACAAAGAAAATATCTTGAAGAATATTCAAATAGTAGGTCTGGTAGAAGGCATTTGCAATAGATGCGTCACACTTTCCAAAGTTGTTCAGGAGATCGTGACAGATTGTCAGACCCAAGTCACTGATGTCACGCATTGTGTGCTTGAATCCCCAAACAATGCTGTCCAAGAAAAGCTTGAACATCGGTGGGGGGAGGTTCAGCAGAGCTGGAATAATTCTCAATGTCAGTACAACAAATTCTTGAAAAGACCACGATGTATTGGCGAACCTGGGAAGCAGTTCACGTTGATTGCGTAAATCATCTTAAAGAAGCCAGAGCGGTGCTCAGGGAAGTTTTCAAAGTCTTTGTTGATCATGTTCAACGTGCACTCAAAGACGGATTCCAAAATGGGTGGAACCTTATCGACAATCAGATTCTACCCAACAGTCAATAAAATACATGTGAGCAAATCGCATAAAAACACAAAAATAACAAACCCCAAATCTTGAAATGACGCTAGCCATCAAGTTCAAAACTTCTGCCTCTCGCGCTTGCTCTACATTTCTCGCATAATCTCCCAAAACAGCTTCCAAAAGCGGTGGAATCATATTCTGGTTAATATCAACCAAATCCTCCGCTTTCCCAATAAACGTGTCAATCAACTTTAAAATCTCCTTTTTGATTGTTCGCATTCCTCTCACACGCGGTGTTTGAGTTGCAATCAGGCCCTGTTGAGCGACAGAGTCGCTGATCAAAGTGCTCACGGCTTTATATAGTTCCAAGAGCTCCCAGTAGATTTTTCCGATTTGATAAACAAACGGCGCACCAATCGAGACACAGGCTGCGACATTTGTTTTGATAATGTTTCCAAGAATTTTAACGGTATCTGGGCTGTTGAGACAGTTAGGGTTACGCCCAGCTTCTTGAATAACATTTGTCCACTTTAAGAAAAAATTAATATATTTATTTTAATGCCAGGACAAAAAAACAACCACTTACAGCTTGGTTCGGAAGTTCCATCAGACCATGAATATTCCTCTCTCGTAGTTGTGCGTTCGGCTGGGCAGAAATCATGTAACCCACAGACTCGTAGAAGGAATGGACCTAACGAAGCTTTTTAATAACGGAAAATTGAATAAACACCCCCCTCACATACCTGGTGAGGCTGTAAATCGGCTGTAATAACGTCGATTTGCTTTAAAATTCTCTTCATCAATGAACGGTTGTAACTCTCCATGCTGCTGCTTCACAAACTGGCTTTTGCACTTTTGACAGATCTTCATAAATGTGTCACACGCCATATCTTGCACACCTACAAAATAAACCAAGACGTCAACAATCAAATTAAAATCTTGAAACCAAATCCTACCTTCATGTAACTCATGCATAAATTCAAACAACTTCTTGACTACAGTCTTCAAAAACTTCCAATGGGCTTTCAAGAAACGAGGATACTGTCCAACAATATACATGATGTTGGAAGCTACAACAGCCTTGTTATCCTTTCCACGTTTCATTTCACACAAACTGAGAAGGTACTTGATGAAGTTGACCAGAAATCGCTTCTCAGGTTTCTTCACTCATTGCGCCTGAGATGGAACCAATCGCCCATGCAAGCTTATTGAGATTGTCCCAAGACCACTCAGAACCATCCATCTTATTTAAGACTGACATCAGATTACCCCCAAAAAAATACTCAAAGCAACACGGCACTAGTACCTGCTTTGACAGCTTATCCGTCATGATAGTCTCAGTATCATCCACGTCCAAGTGAGTCAAGTAAACCAAAACTTCTCTCATGCTCTTGTAAAGGACAATAGTGTCACTCTCCTTCAAAGTTTCTCTGACAATTTCACCTTCGTCATTTTCAACAACCAACACTTCTTCAGGCTTCACCATCCTCTCAATCATGACCAAGCGCAAATTCGAAAGAATTTGAGAGTAAATGTGCTTCCGAAGGGCGGGATGGTTTTGCAAATGTTGACCGTGAAGCATCGCTCCACCAAGATTCAACAGAGGCATTTCGGCGCTTGGGATATGTTGGACTTCTTCATAGAGTTCGGACTACAAGTTTGTTCCAGTATTCAAGACACACTTTGAAGATTTCACGGTCTTTTACGAGTGATACGCGGATAAGATACGAGTGTGCGTTGATGAGAAGTTCGCGGTTTCCACCAGCTTCAACAACCTAATTTAGAACATTTGTTGGTGAGTGGATTTCGTCCGAACTCTGAACAAAAAAAAAGCGGGAACCTTTAAATGGGCGCCGAGAAAGCTGGTCAGGAACATGGCTAAGTTTTGAATAAATTGCTCAGCGTCATCATCAGTTTCGTACAATTCCGCCAAATCTAACATCACAAATCGTTCAGCAAGCACAAAGGACATTTCACAAAAATCAATACTCACCATAGGACGCAGGAACCATCTTGTTGATACTTGTCATCACAATGTTAAAAAGCATGGCAAACTTTTCATTATATTCCGGCCCGACTTGCAGCCCTCCTAATTTCCGTCAAACACTTCAACGTCACATTCTTGAACTCGGGAACCTCCAAAAATCGAGTGCAAGAATATCCACAAGATTCGTTTCGAAAATATAGCCCAATGGAATCCAGTTGAGAAAACGGAGCAGCGTCTCCAATGTTGCATTTATGAGAGACTTCTTGGACGCTTTATCCAAAACTTGAAGACACAGCTGAAATATATCCGAGAATTGCCCACACATGGAGTTTTTGAGGTTTTTGGTCTTTTGCTGTGTCATTTGCTCTGCTGAGAAGTCGAAAATTTCCTCACTAAAAGAAGGCAGATACGGTGAGTAAACAAGCATCTTAATTTTTAGAATTATCTACACGAACCTCAACAGTTTTAAGATCTTCATATTGTTTTCACAGAGCGACAGGTTTGTTTTGCTACTTTCAACAATTTCTGGGATGAAGTTTGGCCAGTTATGCGGCCATTCTTGCTTCAGAATCTTAAAAAAACAAACGAAAGGAGGGCGTTATTTTCTTGACTTCAAGTGGGTATGCCGAAGGGAACGTACTTGAACCAAGACCATGTTGAGTTTGTTTAAATACAGTTTTTGCCTATCGAATGACGCTTCATCCGATGATGTTTTGATAATGATTCCGACAATAAAGTTCTTGATTCCTGCAGAAAGCACGTTGGTTCAGCAGCCGCCACCCACTAGAAAAAAATCCAAACCGAGACGCACCCTGTCGTTGGACGTCTGGTAGAGCCTTCCACATTGTTTTGATGAGATTTTCGAGAATTGTAAGGGCGATGAACTGGGAGGGAAAAAGACATCAGCTGAAGCCAAACACAGAATTGAAAACATACCTTCGTCTGAAGAAGCGATGATTTTTCCAGGATTCCATCGACTTGCTTCCAAGAGTCCGGATGAGCCTGGAATTGAGAGAGGACCTTCTCCGCAGTTGCTTGCTGTGGGAGGTGGTGTTTTTCGCTTTAACACAAACACAGTCTCGAATAGAGCGAAAAAGAATGCAAACAATTAAAAATAACAAGCGGGTATTTGTACCTCAGCACCCGTTGATGAGTAGAAAGTTTGAACGACTCTGTCCAAGAGGGAAACATCGAATTCACGGGAAAAGTCTAGAATTGCGTCCATTTTACTCTGCTTATATATCACATTTACAGACAAAGAAATCAGTTGGTCAGAAGAGCGGTAGTTGGTGCTGAGTTGAAAGTGCTTACTTCGCCTGTGGGTTGTTGGTCTTTGGAGTTTCGAACAAAAAAACGAGGGATTTGAATTAAAGTTTCAAGTGTTTATTCCAAGCTTATTAGAGGTGATTTGTCCCTCACTCCTCAGAATATCGAATGTGTATCATTTGCCCATTTCGTGAGGGTACAAGTGGAATGATCATTGCGAAACCCCGATTGCTCTTACGAAGTTTGGCACGATAATCCAATCGATATTTTGAACTCAGAACGCATCAAATAGATCCCACAAGCCTTTTTCAAATTTACGCCACTGCACTATTAGAAGCTGAGGACGCCGAGAAGGGCGTAAGTGAAAAAATCATGGCTGACGAAAGTGATCCACGTTTTCTGATCGCGTCAACAGACCCAGCAGCTGCTTTTGACATTACTGAAACCGATAAACTCGAGGACAGCAATGCGCCTCTTATTGTTTTGAGCCGCGTTGAATTCATTCTCGTCTTCTTTGGTCTCTTTCTCGCTATGCTTGTGGTTCCTCTGGACACATCCATTGTCAGTCCCGCTTTGGAGGCAATCTTCACAGACCTTGGGACACCAAGAGCTGCTTCCTTGGGTTGGCAGTGCCTACACTCTGGCTGCTGCTCCAGTTGGCATTGTGAGGAACATCAAGCCTAAAAACCTTATTGTTATTGACAGCCCATCCATTTTCCGTTCAGGTTTTTGGAAAACTTGTTCAAGTGTTTGGATGCAAATGGACCCTTGTGTTTGCCTTGCTTATTTTCGAAGTTGGCTCACTAATCAGTGCTGTGTCTGAGTCTATGGTCTTGCTGATTATAGGAAGGGTCATCACTGGATTAGGTGGAGGAGGAATGGGAACTGCGATTAATATTATTATCACCGAAATCTGCTCTGTGAACGAAAGAGGTGTGTCATTATTTTACTGTCGCAAACACACACACAATCTGATCACAAACATACCCAAAAAAGGAAAATACCTTGGTATTCTTGGCGTCGCATATGGATTAGCGTTCTTGCTTGGTCCTGTCGTCGGCGGCATTCTCACAGACCATATTTCCTGGCGATGGTGTTTCTACATCAATATTCCCATTGGCGTCTTCGCCATAATTGTTTGCGTTGCGTTTCTTCGTTATCCTCCCAAATCTGGTCCGTCTATTGGCTCCCAACTGAAGCAGATTGATTTCTTGGGGGCAACTATTTTGTTTATAGCCATGATTTGCATTGACACACCATTGCAACTTGGTGGAAATCAATGGAAATGGAATTCTCCCCAGACAATCGCTCTGTTTGCAGTCTTTCTGGCGCTAGCTGCCGCTTTTGTCTACCTCGAAATGAATGTAATCAAGAATCCATTAGTCCCCCGCGAAGTGTTTCTGAACAAGACCATAGTGGCATTTAGCTTGATTTCGTTTGCTATTGGGGCAGGAATGTTTAGCGGTGTGTATTACAATGCTTTGTTTTTCCAAGTTGTGTTCGGAGACTCTGCTGTTAAATCTGGTGTGAGGACATATCCGATGGTCTTGGCCTTCATAATGTTTTCAATTGTCTCTGGGGCTCTGTTTTCAAGAAGTGGTAAAACAACCTTGTTGTGATTCTCTTCGATTTTTAACCTCCAAACCACAGGCCATTATGGACTCTTTTTCATTGTTGGGCCAATCATTTGGGCTGGCGGTATTATCTTGACTGCATTTTTGAAATCTGATTCCAGCTCCGCTCAGTCGATTTTTGCAATGCTGCTGATGGGGATTGGTGTTGGTTGTATTTTACAACTGCGTGTGTCTGCGTTGCAAAGTACAGTTCCTCCCGAATTGTTGTCTGTAGGAACCGGATTGACCGCAAGTGTTCTCTATATGGGAGGGTGAGTCTTGATTTTTGCATGATGTTGTTGTTAAAGTATGCTGCCACAAGGACCATGGCAGTATCGACCACCGGTGCGATTCTCGATAATTTAATTAGATCCAAGACCTAGTACAAGCGCTACGCTGTTGAATATGGAAGAAAAGCTGAAGGCTTTGGGTGTCGATATTGATTTCCAACAATACCTGGCGGTTTCTGAGATACTGAGTGAATATGCCGTCAAGTTTCCAGATCAGAGGGAAGAATTCTTGGCGGCGAAGGGGGAATTGATTCTGGCCTTTAATGAAGGGTTTAAGGCGGCAACATTGAGTCTTCTTGCCTTTGTGTTGTTTATTCTATTCCTTGTGCCATTTATTTGGCAAAAAAGAGGCTCGGACAAGGCTTAATCAATGCGATAAGGACTTAATTAATAAATAAGTTTATAATTAAAATGGTGGCAAAAATCATACCAATTGAACCCAAACTTGAACCCACAATTGGCATCAGCAAATCAGCAACGCCTGCTCTCGCTGACATTGAAGATGACGGCGAAGCTGATAAACCAGCCGTGTCCTTGTCCCGCATCGAATTCGCTCTTGTCTTCTTCTCCCTCTTCCTTGCTATGTTTGTTGCACCTCTTGACACCTCGATCGTCGGTCCAGCGCTGCAAGAGATCTTTACAGACTTGGGGCACCAAGAACTCCTTCCGTGGGTCGGCAGTGCCTATACGCTTGCTGCAGCTCCTGTTGGAATTGTAAGTGTGTCTATGTTTTTGTGGCTGGACAACCAGCCACAAACTGGGTGATTTTACATTAAATTTATGGACTCAATATATCAATCACAATAAACTCCAGGTTTTTGGAAAACTGGCGCATCTCTTTGGCTGTAAATGGATTCTCGTGTTTGCGTTGGTTTTGTTCGAAATCGGGTCGTTGATGAGTGCTATTTCACAATCAATGTTGATGTTGATTCTTGGAAGAGTTATAACCGGATTTGGGGCAGGTGGAATGGCAACTTTGGTCAACATTATTGTATCAGAGATTTGCACTGCGAAGGAGCGAGGTGGGTTGGTGCTTTTGTTGACGAGATATACGCTGTTTGTAACAGTTTTATTCAAAGGAAAATATCTGGGAATCCTTGGTATGGCGTACGGACTAGCCTTCTTGCTGGGGCCTGTGAATTGGCGGTGTTCTTACAGACCATATATCGTGGAGATGGTATGAATCAACCTAACGAATGTCATTGATATTAAATATATTGTCCAAAACCAGGTGTTTCTATATTAATATTCCAATTGGATTCTTTGCAATCATTGTATGCATTGCATTTCTGCGTTATCCACCGAAATCGGAGGCATCGGTTGCCTAGCCGCCTCCAAGAAATTGACTTTTTGGGATCTGCGATGCTCCTTGTAGCCATGGTGCTAATCGACACTCCTTTACAACTCGGTGGAAACCAATGGAGATGGGACAGTATTCAGAGCATTGCTATGATGGTGGGATTCATCGCGATAATGATTGCGTTTGTCCATCTCGAAATGAATGTCATCAAGAACCCGTTGATTCCAAGACAAGTATTTGTTGATAGCAGTATTCTTGCGTTCATTTTTATCTCATTCTGTATTGGTGCTGCCTTGTTCTCCGGTCTCTATTATAATGCTCTGTTCTTCCAATTTACGTTTGGGGATTCAGCTATTGAATCTGGAATCCGAACGTATCCGATGGTGATTGGATTCATTTTGTTGACGGTTGTTAGTGGAGCCCTGTTTTCAAGAACTGGTAATGATACCCACTGCATATCAGGCCATAATTCAGCGGAAATAATCCTTAAACAACAACAGGACATTATGGTTCCTTTTTTATTATCGGTCCAGTGCTTTGGGGTGTAGGCATGATTTCTAACTGCCTTCTTGACCGTGGATTCAGGCTCTTTCCTATCGTAATTGTTGCGTTACTTCTCCTCGGAATTGGCTGCGGAACCGATCATGCAACTTCGCGTTTCTGCACTTCAAAATACAGTAGAACCTCATTTACTTTTCGTCAGTACGGGATTGGCGGCCAGTATTGTCTATGTTGGGGGGTAAGATATTTATTTTGCATCTGTAGGAAAAGAATGCTGAGATTGGCTTTTTCATAGAACAATGGCCGTTTCGACGACTGGTGCGATATTGGACAACATTCTGCTAGCCAAAGCGCATACCAACCCAGTCTTACAAAAAATGACTGAAACCCTTTCTGGGATGGGAATTGAAGTTGATTATCAGCAATACATGACTGTCTCGAAACTGTTGGCCAAGCTTGCCTCCAAGTTTCCTTCGAGAGAACAAGAGTTTTTGGCTGCGAGAGTGGAATTAACGGGCGCATTTAACGAAGGGTTTAAGGCTGCGACGTTGAGTCAACTTGGGTTTATGGTGTTGATTCTCTTTTGCGTGCCATTCATTTGGCAGAGAAAGCCAAGACAATCAGTCAGTGACTAATGCAGGATAACCTCATAACTTGTTGAACATTATGATCCTAATATTAATAAAAGCGACAACAAAGAGTGAAAGATCGCTTCAGATAAGAGCAATCTATTCGTAAATTAAAATATAATGAGACCTGTTCTGCTCAACTAAAAACTGGTATTAAAATACGAGATATGATGGTCAAGAAAACGCGTCGGCTCTGGAATCGAAATACTCTGTTTTAGGGGGGTAGAAAAAGTGTCAGATCCACAAATGCATCAGTACCAAATATGTGATCAGGGGTGCTTTGGATATTAGATCAATGGATTGCGTTTATTCGATTTCAAACTCCGACGACACAAAATGGCCACAATCAACGCTATCTCATGCCACAGACGTCCAGGAAAACCAAGACTAGCTCCGATCGAACCGCAGTTCCTTTGTTAGGCCTGTTCTAGAAAACTCTCGATATCGTAGCTCCGATATTCGCTGAAGTTGTGGTCTCAGCTTTTTTTTTCCTCCTAGTCAAAACAAAGAGAAACTGACAATTCGGACAACAACAACAAAAAAGTACTTAACCCCGCCCATTCCCCCCGTTTTCTCCTCCCCATTATGAACAACTTAAACTTGAACATGATTGCCTCCGTGCCCCCAGTGAACCCAACGAACCCAACGAACAACCAACAACAACATCAAACACAACAGCCGAGTGGATGGGCTTCATCAAACAGCGGCTGGAAGAAGCCTCGACGAAACGGACCTCGCTGCCTTACGTTTCGTCCTGTGCCGTCTCCTCTGTCTCAGGTGAGCAGTGTTTGGCTGTACTGACGAAGAAGTCTTTGTTCCCCATTTAGTGGCCCGTCGTCAAGCGGCTTCTATCTTCGGACCTCTTCGATTCTATCGTCCAATGCCACCGCTCCCAGAACCTTAAAGTGCCCGAATGTATTCCTGAAAGTAGTAATTGCACCAGTAGTCGTACCAGTCCCAGTAGTACAAGGCCCTGTGGTCCAGTATTAGGAACAGACTTTCATTGGCTATGTGGGCTGCTTCTGCAATGAAACCTTCGTTTGTACCGCCGCCTGTTGTTTCGAAACCCAATCCCGACTATAATCCCGACTATTTCACCTACAATCCGCCCGCATGTGCCACGGTTCCAATGCCAACCCGATGGAACCATCGCCATCAACCCAGACCACGTATCCTGCCATCTCGATCGAGGAGCTCAGGACCAGTGACATCCACCGGAAGCGCGCCAGTCTGCGGTTACGCCGCGCAGCAGGTCCAGTCCCGTCACGCGTCATTAAAGAATTCACTCCCATGTTTGGCTTTGGTGGGAAGGTCAATCCTTTATATGGTTCCTGTGATTCCAGAACGTAAGATCCGGCATAACAAGTTTCTTCAACGGGTTGTGGATTCAGCTCTCCATCTACGTGGCCTTGCGGGCGCTATCCATCCTCATCACGAAAAATACCAACAACATTACTCCCACTACCTCCGTCGTGCCAAATTGATTACCGTGCCTTCTTGTCTATCCATGCTTCACTGTTCTGACTGTCCCGCTGATACCTCCTTGGAGATTATTAAAGTCATTCCAATTGCAGTGATTGTAAAAGTAAGAAGTAGGTAACGGTAGAGCTAACCTCATTTGCCCAGTCATCGCCGCTGCTTGTGTCCCAGTTACTGTGAATGTCGCTGCTAGTATTCCTGCTGCTGCTGCTGTCCCCAAGCCAGTTGGTAAAGCGCTGTAAAGTTCCAGTCCGACGAAGCAAGCGAATTGCCGCAATGAAGGAACCGCGACGATCTGCTCGATTGGCAGCCAAGTGAATTCATCCAACGTCACCTACAATAACCCAGCCATCACCATCAAAAAACTTCAAAAAAATACCAAAAAAATTAAAATAAGACAAAAATACCAAAAATATTGAGTGGGGTGTTTGTATGTGGGTTCAGGGGCATTTACTAACGATCCATTCTTACTGTAACGGTTAAAAGGGATGGCAGCGATCGCTAACAATGTTGTCGTGATTTAGGTGGCGTTCTTAAGGAAGAGGTAGCGATATTCAACAAGTTTTTCAGCTAAGTATCCAGGATATGACTTGTCATATACTGCTACTCATGTTTTTCTTTTAGAAGTAGCTCAGTCTCAATACCACATCCCCACTGGTGAAAGTATTTTATTGAAGGTGTATCACCGTAATGTGGGCATTTTCTAACGATCCATTCTTACTGTCCAAACAGCCGAGGGATGCAATGATCGCCAAACAAATATTGCCGCGAATTAGATGGCCCGTTATCGAGTGAAAAAGTGAGCGATATATTAGTTTAGTATTCCCTTGATGCCTTTGATCGTTCCATTGACGTATTTTTTTTTAGATTCTCTCAAGTCAACTATCAAAGGATCCATTCATCTGTCTTTGAGATCGCGTCAGGATAATATTAAGAGGAACGACATTTTAGTAGCAGCAAGTTCCTGGTTCGTAGTCTTTTTTTAAGAACATGGCATTCCAGTTTATTAACTTTCACACATCTGTGCAGGTTGAGAAACAGTATCTGTTATGTTATCGTCTTTCATTATTTTTATTTGGGTCGGCTTCTTTTTACGTCTTTTTGGAGTTTTAATGATGGGTTTGGCACTTGGAGGCGTTGCTCGTGGTGTCGTGATCCCTTTTTTTTTTAATAATAAAACAATACAAGAAAACTTGACCAGCGAGTTGCGCTGATAATTGCGTTCTCTTTTCTTGAGTGGTTTGATTCACATAAATATTGTTGACCGCAACACCAAATCTTCGACTCAGCGAATGATCCCGCTGACGCCACTGCGGCCGTACGCGCCGCTCTCCCACGGCGACGGCGCCGACGCCGCGGAGCCGGCGACGCCGCAGTTTCGGCGCCGGAGTACGTCGCCCACAAACAGGGGCGACGCTTGCGTTTCGCCGGCGCCGTCCGTCGCTTCGACCGACTCGGCGCAGCGCCGGACGCTGCGAAAGCCGGCGCGCCGGAAGCTTAGTCTGCTCTCAGTCTGGCGCACCGTCAAAGACGCCTTTGGCGCGAAAAAGTTTCGACAGGCGGCAGGACGATTCCTCTCAACAAGGGTACGAATTCTATCAGTCATCATTGATTGGATGCATCTTTGGGTGTTGTTTGTGGGTTTGGAGTGGGTGACGTGGAAGTGAATGTGTATCATGTTAAATGGAATTCTGTCATCTCCTCTCGACCGTTACTACTCTCCGTTCAGTTATATATTGCTCTGAATTTGATCGTTTGGTCGTGGTTCTAGATTACACAACGGAAATACCCAGCAAATATTGTCAAAAATCAGAAGTACAACATTATATCATTCCTTCCCGGTGGTTTTATATGAGCAGGTATCGTCTCAAAAGCTATTCTATTTTTTCTTTGCTGTTATGGGCTTGATTCTCATTCTCGCATGTGTTTCAAGTTCAAGTTCTTTTTCAATCTGTACTTTCTCTTGATCGCACTGTCTCAGTTCATACCCGCCTTGAAAATCGGTCTCTTGTTTTCCTATGTTGCGCCATTAGTTTTTGTTCTGTTGGTCACCCTGGGGAAAGAGGCTGCTGATGATTACGAACGAATGAAGCGTGATGCGGAAGCGAATTCGGCAATGTATCAGCGGCTCTCATGCCTAAACCGTGATGAAAATCTCGGCGAAAGTGATGCAGAATGGGTCAGAAGTGCAGACTTGAGTGTTGGTGACTTCGTCATTATCCATAAAGATCAGAGGGTGAGGGACTTCATTATTTCGCAACGTATTGACATTCTATGTATTTTTTGAGGTACCTGCCGATTGCATTCTCTTGAGAACCACCGAAGATGGTGGAGCGTGTTTTATTCGAACAGATCAACTTGATGGCGAAACTGATTGGAAAATGAGGTATTTCAGACACAAGACTATTTATACTATTTTTTACCGAGAAATGCAGAATTGCCGTACCCTCATGCCAGCGGCTGCCGAGTAACGATTCGCTCCTCGATTTAAATGCATCTGTTTATGGTTCGAGATTTCTTATTCTTTTACCGTATCCTGACGATCCCCTTTTTTTTGAAAGCCGAAAGGCCAACAAAGGATATTCACACTTTTCTTGGAAACTTCACGACTCATATGAATGGGGTAGTAAACGCCTTCTTGAATGTACGATTTTTAAGTATAACCCACTCGTAGAATCATTCGGATCCTCTCACAATCGAAAACACACTTTGGAGCAACACAGTTCTCGCGTCTGGGACCGCCGTTGGATTCATCGTTTACACTGGTTGTGAAACCCGTGCAGTAATGAATACATCCTTCCCTGCAAACAAAGTGGGTCTACTCGACCTCGAAATCAACCGACTATCCAAAATTCTTGCATTCGTTTCGCTGCTCCTTGCGTTCCTGCTGGTATTCCTGGATGGTCTAAAGGGAACGTGGTACATCACAGCGTTCCGATTTCTGATCCTTTTCAGCTCAATTATCCCGATTTCTTTGCGCGTGAATTTGGATATGGGAAAGACTGTCTATTCGCACCAAATTATGGGTGACAGTGACATCAAAGGAACTATTGTGAGAACGAGTACAATTCCTGAGGAGTTGGGTCGAGTTGGTTATTTATTGACCGACAAAACTGGAACTTTGACGAGAAATGAAATGGAATTGAAGAAGCTTCATATGGGAACAATGGCCTTTGCCGGTGAAGAAGGAATGGAGGAGGTGCGACGAGTCGTCCGAGGTGGATTGACTGCAGGCAATACACTTCCCAGTGGGGGTAACAGCTCAGCTGCTGGTGCTGGTGCACGAAGTAGAGATATCGGTACTCGTGTAAGGGATATTGTTTTTGCGCTTGGATTATGTCACAATGTAAGTTTCTCGCTCAGTGATGGAGGTTTTTTTTTGGCTTTAAAAAAGAAACTTAACATGAAAATTAGGTTACTCCGGTTTTTTCAGACGATGGAAAAGAAGTTGAGTACCAAGCTTCATCACCGGACGAAGTGGCGATTGTCAAATGGACAGCTCAAGTTGGTCTCCAACTTCGGCAGCGTTCATTGACACATATCCGACTCGAACTCGACTCAATTCAATCTACCAACAGTAACGAATGAATGGAACCAACACTCCCAGTTGCACCAGCAACTTGTATCACCAACCTCCTATTCAGCGAACCCATTTCAACAATCAGATTCGCACCCACGAGCACGGACTCTATCCTTCAAAATCCTTCAAACTTTTCCATTCACAAGTGAATCGAAGCGAATGGGGAATTATCGTCCGTGACGAAGTTACAAACGAGATTTGGTTTCTTGTGAAGGGCGCTGACGGGGTCATGTCTTCGCTTGTCAGATACAACGACTGGCTGGACGAAGAATGCGGGAACTATGGCTCGCGAAGGACTCCGTACACTGGTTGTCGCGCGAAGAAGGTTGACTGAAGATGAATACTCACATTTTGCAAAGATGTATATGGCTGCCATGGTGGATGTATCCAGTAACCGCGTTGACAAGGTGAAAGGGGCCATGAAGTTAATCGAACGGGATTTAGAGTTACTTGGATTGACGGGTGTTGAAGATAAGTTACAGGATGATGTCAAGATTACTCTGGAGCTCTTGAGGAATGCTGGATTGAAGATTTGGATGTTGACTGGTGATAAGATTGAAACTGCTCAATGTATTGCTGTAAGCAGTAAGCTTGTTGCAAGGAATCAAGGAATTCATATTATTTCCAAAGGTAACTAGAAAGGTGGTCTCACTGGAAGTGATCTTTAAGCTGACATTGTTATCAACCCATAAGTGACGGACCCAATTCAAGCCTTGGACGAATTGGATCTTTTGAGGAATCGAACTGATTTGGCGCTGATTATTGATGGAGAGTCTCTGCATACGTTCACTACACATCATCGAGCCGCATTTATATCAACTGCCTTACTATTGTCTGTGGTCATTTGCTGTCGCTGTTCTCCAACTCAAAAGGCTGAGATGACAAACTTAATTCGTGCCTCAACCACAAAAGGGCGAGTTTGTGCAATTGGTGATGGTGGAAATGATGTCAGTATGATCCAGGCCGCAGATGTTGGTGTTGGAATTGTTGGAAAAGAAGGAAAGCAGGCATCTTTGGCGGCAGACTTTTCTGTGACACAGTTTAGTTATTTAACTAAATTGCTATTATGGCATGGAAGGAATAGCTGTGAGATTTATTTTTTCAAGCATACCATGTGTTCTGACTTTTCGGTTTAGACAAGCGATCTGCAAAGTTGAGCCAGTTTGTTTTCCATAGAGGCCTTATCATATCAGTGATGCAAGCAGTTTTTTCTGCAATCTTTTACTATGCGCCCATCCCGCTATATCAGGTTCGGCTGATTGCTTTCAAAAAATGGCATTTAAATCCATCATCCAGGGTTTATTGTTGGTGGGATATGCCACCGCATTTACAATGGCTCCCGTATTTTCTCTGGTACTTGATCGAGACTTGTCGGAAGACATGGCGCTGTTGTATCCTGAACTTTATAAAGACCTGCGGAAGGTGTGGATGTCATTAATGGTGATTTATCGTGGCTTAAAAAAAGTTAAATAGGGTCGATCGCTTTCCTATCGCACTTTTTTCACGTGGTTAACTATCAGTGTTTATCAAGGCGGGGCGATTATGCTGCTCAGTCTGATGCTCTTTGAAAACGAATTTGTGAACATTGTGTCCATATCCTTCACTTCTTTAATTTTCAATGAGCTTTTGATGGTGGCTTTTGAAATCCACACTTGGCATCGATGGATGGTGTATAGTGAGCTGCTGACTGTTGTTGTATATATTGCAAGCATGTGGGTGCTGACGACTGATTTTGGTAATCTCCCTTCTCTCCTCTGCCTCCTCATAATATTGAAGACTAAAAAAAAATGATTTTAAATTTAAATTAAGATATGACGTTCATCTTGACTTGGAACTTTTGTTGGAAAGTTCTGGTGATAACAGCGGTGAGCAGTTTACCACTGTATGTCATGAAGTTAGTGAACCGAAGGTTGAATCCTCCATCATACACTAAAATTATGGATTGAAAGCTGGTTTGACAGTATCAATAAAAGCAAAGTTCATTGATTTTATTATAACAGCATTGGCAAGAAATTTTTCGCAAAGACCATCAACTTGAGTGTCACTGGCAGGTGCGCATATTTCAAAGAACCGGCTGAATCCGATGCTATGGGTCAATGGAGTTGAAGACAATGGAAGAACGCCAGAAGAAGTGCTGAAGCTCGTTGGAGGCATTTCAATGATGTTGAAGATGGACTCAGCCAGGCGCACTGAGGACTGAATCTAATCCAAGAGGCACTCGTATTTAATGAGAGATTGGAGATGTGGCCACTGGAGCTGGACTGGCTTGGCTTTGGTGCAGATATCAGCCAACCCTTCAAGCAAAACCCACGCTCACAGAAGCAACTATTAAAATAACAACAACAAAACAATTAGATCTGCGATTCTTTATCACTCGCAGCGCTTTTATTTCCCAAGAAACTTTGTCGTTGGTTTCGTCTTAATTTGTGAAAGGTTTTTGGTGTTTGTTGATTTCAAGTGGTGTTCACTCATTTGCCTTGTTCTTGCAGTTCTTTAGTAAACTTTTTTGGTTTGATTGCTTCATGATGAGTAGCGGTACCGGAAGCGGAGGCGGAAACAGAAACGGTTCTGGCCAACCCCAACAGCAACAACCCTACCGTGGAGGGAGAGGAGGCGGGCGAGGAGGATATCGCGGGGGAAATAATAATAACGGTGGCGGAAATTACGGCGGTGGTGGTCGAGGAGGCTATGCTGGTTCTTCAGCACCTGTCACAAATGATGTCGCCAGGTATTCCTTCTCCAAGAAGCAACATCCTTCAAACCTCTAACGGATATTATTCATGGTATATAGTAAGGGAAAATGGGGCAATGGACCACCCGCGTCTTTGAAAAGTACGGATTCCAGACCCTCTTCAGCTTTAAGTCAAAATGGACCAGCTCCTGCTCAGTCTTCTCCACAAAACGAGCAATTGGATCGAATTTATTTTCTACTCATGCATATGGTGGTACGGACTGTGTTTTTGCCAAAGACGCGGTTTGATTCTGGATCAAAATTTCTATAGGGTACCAAAGTCACTGCCGTTATAAAGGGCAATCTCCAATACGAGGGCATTTTGCATACAGCAACCGCCTCTCCCGATTTAGGGATTGCCCTCGGACTCGCTCGTCAAATAATTGATGGAAAGCCTGCGCCTCATGTCATTACTTCCTTGATTATTCTTCCAAAAGATTTGGTTTCCTTGTCAGTTTCTGGTCTCGAAATTGCCGAAGTCAAGCCAGAATCTGGCAACAAAGGTAAATCCACATTTTAAAAAAAGACTGTGAAGTTCTCCGCAGTTTTTACTTAAGAACGATCTTCTCAGGTGGGTTTCAAACCGATTCTGCTATCGGCGCACGTGTTGGCGAATTTGGTCGTGAACGTGAACTGGTACAGTGGACAACGGATAACGTGGATGATACCATGAATTTGGAGAATGGATTGACAGGCGAAAAGTGGGACCAGTTTGCAACCAATGAGTCTTTGTTTGGCGTTCAGACGGATTTCAAGGAAGAAATGTACACAACGGTTATTGATAAAAGTGATCCGAATTTCAAACGCAAGGAAGCAGAGGCAGCACGTCTTGCGCGGGAAATTGAAGCTGGATTCGGCAATGTTTGTAGAGTTGCTACTATTTTTTACAAACCTGTTCCTTATGTTTTGCTCCTTCAGACTGACAATGCCCATTTGCTGGAAGAACGGAACATCAGTACTGGAAATGAAGACGTCAACGAGGAAGACAAATACTCATCTGTTCTTCGAAAGTCGGATAAGCCTGAAAATGCGTATGTTCCGCCTGGTGCGCGAGCTCGAACAACAGGTGCGGCTACATCCTCATCAGCAACCAAAAAGCCCGAGATTGCTGTTGCAACGAGTACCGTCAAAAAGGACACTGAAAAATACCAGGCTTTGCAAACGGCCCCTGCGTCCACAAAGCCAATGGCTATTCCTGAACCTGTTTCGCAACGATCAAAGTCCCCAACCTCGCAACGAGCAAAGTCTCCATCTCCTAACCGAGCACCGGCTGGTGCGAGTGGATCAAGATCTTCTTCTGGACGTGTTTCTCCAGGTGCTGGAAAACTTGGAACATCCGCTTCTGGACAGACTGAACAGAAGTCTGCTCCCAGCGCTGCTGCAAAATCTAGCACAGATCGCAGGGGTGACTTGTTCAACAAACTGCGTGTACCTTCTGTATGTCGCTCGTTTTTCTTTTCTTTAGTGGAGTCAATTTTGACAGCTTTTGACAGGACTTCAGCAATGGACCTCAATACCTGTGACCCAGTTGGTGATACTCTGCAACAGTTCCAAAAGTTTTCTGAAAAAGAAAAGAGAGGGCTGGGGCAACCAAAGAAAGTTCTCCATGCAATGACGAAACCGAAGCCCGAAATGTTCAACGAATTGCGTGCTTTCAGTGCCTCCTTCAAATTGCCAATGCCATGTCCTCCAGATTTGAAAGACGTTATCAAAAAGGGTTTGGATGAGGTGGCAGTTGAGGGACCCGCCAGTGTTACCCAAAAACCTCGTCCTGCTTCATATGCCACCGATCGATCCGTTTCTGAAATAGCCGCCCCATCTCCATCTTCTTCAAACACGGCCGCTCCTGACAACGCAGCTGCTGGCGAAAAGGAGAAGGATAAATCAAAGTTCAAGTTCAATTTGGCGGCTGTTGAATTCACACCTTCCTTTGGATCTGGAGGGGCTTCACCCAACTCGCAAAGCCAAGGTTTACCATCTCATGAAAAGGTGCGTTCCGAGGAAAATCCTATATTGTTTCTAATTGACTTTATCTCAAAAAGCAACGTTCTGGATCTATTGCTGGAGGAGCCCCCAAACACCCTGCTCGGAACAACTCAGGCGGGTACAATAAAGGGTACCAAAAAGGTTTGTCTTACTCTGCCGTGTTCTTGGGATCTAATTATTTTGCCAGGATATAACTATCAGCAGCAAAACTTCCGCCCACCATATGGGCAACCGTATGAAGATGGAAGCTATCCGCCACCAATGGATCCCTCTCAGCAATTCTACTATCCTGTTCCTGGTGCACCATATCCTGGTCACTTCCGACCAATGCGTCCCGGCTTTGTTCCTGCTGGAATGCCACAGCCAATGATGGGACCAGGCGGTGTTCCGTACATGATGCCATATCCCGTTCCTCCCGGTGCCATGGTTCCACAAATGATGGGCGCACCACCAATGGCTGGAGTTCCCATGTACGTCCGCCCAGGCGGTCCAGGCGGTCCAGGCGGTCCTCCCCCGCCTCAACAGCAGCAACAACAACCTGCGCAAACCACCAGTAAGAATGGTCCACCGACACCGACTTCTGCTCCCTCTCAGATTCAAGGCGGTCAAGCTCCTTCCCCTAACGCCGCTGCGAACGCACAAATCATGTACCGACCGCCGCCTCATGGTGGTGAAGGATACAGCTCCCCACAAAACAGGCCTCCGTATATGGTTCCGCAGCCAGGAGCGCCACCACACGACCCTTATCAAGCAGCCATGATGGGATACCCACCTCACGGATATTATCCAGGACATCCAGGAATGATGATGCCAATGGTTTGGACGGGAGATCCGATGCAGATGGGTATGTTGATCTATTTCTCGTTTATCATCTAACGTCGTATTATTTGTGGCCAGCTGAAATGCAACAGCACATGATGGCACAAGGTCAAATTCCGATGCACATGCAACATCACCAGCAGCAGCAACAACAGCAACATCCACACGAAATGGGGGATGATGGATCTCTGCAGGGAGAAGGGGGAGAAGAGGTTGAAGTTGGAGAGGATGACGCAAATGTTGAAGGCGATGAGGAAGTTCAGGATTCTTAAGAAACGTTACTTTTTTTGATAGCGAGGGGGAAAAAGAAAGTAATTTGTGTTTTTCGTTGCTGTGATTGGCGAGTGTTGTGTGTATGTGTGTGTGAGTGTCTCCGTGTGCGTGTGTGAGTGTGTGGTGGAAATCACTGGTCGAATCACGGGTTGGATTCTGGGGAAGTGATTTGTTTTTATAACTTTTTTTTTGGTCAGTGGACATGATATGAATATATTTTGATCTTATGCTGAGCAAAATATCCTCTCACCGGTATATATTGAAAAAAAAAAAAAGTGAAAAAGAAAGAACGAGGAAAAGTATACTAGTCGTTCTTGGGTACTCCGCTTGCCATACTCGCAGCACTCACAGCGCTTGCTCCTGATTTTGCAAATGTATTATTGGACGCAGCTTTTTTGTTTGAATTGCTAGCAGCAGCCTTATTCGACTTGAGGCCATCCGCAAACTTTTCAATCATTTTGAAGAAAGTCGACTCCATAAAAGAAAACTCTGTCATCAGATTCCCGTCTTTTTGAGACATTTCTTTGAATGCCGAAAAATCAAATGTGGTTCCCTGTTAGTTTTCCCCCAAAACAAAAAGTGTTCCTTGAAATTATTGCTCATAGTCATGTTGTTAACAACAAAAAAACACCTACTTGAAGGATAATCTCAATGATAAATCTCAAAGGCCGTGTGATTGCATAATATGTCAAAACACACCCCAAAGCCACCATTACAACAAACACACCGACAGCAATCCCAATCGCAATCGGATACTTTGAATTAAAAGATGCGTCCAATTGAGCCGTAATTTCATCCAATGAGCCCATAAAGTCGCTTCGGGGTGCTCCATTGACAACAACAAAGTGGGGTGCCTTTTCCATGACTCGAACTTGGAAAAATACGCCATAATAAAAGAGCGATAAAAGTGGTCCCATCATGCTAAAGTCTTGACCCGGAAGCAAGAGCTGGCGCATGAGCATGGCAGTGCGGGAAATGTAAGGATCAGTGAGGTCGTATACAGTTTTGAGTGTTCCATCGGGTTTCATGAGTGGTTCGTTGCTGGAGGTTCCAATAATTGTGCCGGTTGACGTCATGATGTAAATGAATGTGTTGTTTGTTTGGATGGATTTGAGGGCGCGTTGGAGGCTTGCGAATTGGATGTCCGTGCCGCCGACGCCAATGACGGAGCCGTCGGTTTTGTTGAAGACAGGGAATGCCTAAACATAATCAATTTTTTTTAGTATTCTCGCGCGAATCTGCTGTGCATTGGATGGTTACCGCCGTAATTCCTTCAATATAACATTCAGTAAGACTTGAAAAATGCCTGTTTAAAATGATATTTTTACCTGTATTTCCATCTTGAAACATGTAAGGATTCGTCCACTGAATACTGCTCTTGCTCATTGTTTGATTCTGTGCTTGGGTATACCAAACTCTTTTTGTCGGGGTATACGTTGTATTCAAGAAGGTAAAGTTCCCATACGAAAGCGTCTTTGGATTCCAATTTGCCTTTGAAAACGATCCTCGAGTTGTTGCCCATGTTGTTTGGGCGGGAGTAAACTGCGTTGGGTACTGACACAAGACACAGTTGGGGGAAGTGTTTGATAGGGGAAGTTGGGCATATAGTGTGTTATAGTTTATGATTCCAACAAAGTCGTTTTTGGCGTTTCCGTAAAAGATGTTGTTTGAGTAGCCCTTGTATTTTTGCTACCAAAACGATGTTTTAAGTCAACAGGAATACAATGGTAATTCTCTCTCACAATTTGCGCCAGATTATCAAATATTTGTTGAGGGTTGCTCATATCCACGTAATTGGAAAAGGATAATTGCATATCATTAAGAGCTCCTTCAACTTGAGTCAGTACAGATTCTGTGGGGAAATTAATGTCAAGTTTTGTCTTAAAAATATTCCTCAAAATGACTCACGGAGCTGAACAAGCGCAATTGAACCTTCATTTGTCTGAATCTTGTTTGCAAGAGTGGATAGGAATGCCGCTCCCGAAGTCGAACTAACGGCATTGGATTGTCTCCAACTGTTGAGACAAATAGAAAGAGGTATTGCTATTACTAGGACGGCCTGGATGGTTTTTTCTTTAGGCATTTCAAGAGAGAATAAGAAAAGTCTATTACTCACCACAACAAATGTTTGTGCGAATACAACCCCCAGAATAGGAATCGTGCAAATCCTTTTTCTTTTTGGTTCATCTGGAGTAGCCATGATTTCTGATATTATGGTCGAAAGGTCAGATTCGTGCAACACGGGGGCTTGAACGAATGAAAACCTTACAAGTAGTTTTGTCGTTAGTTTCCCGGAATCTATTGAGTCTTTGTTTCTTTTTGGGTGAATGATTGTTCTTTTGTCAAAATCACGCATGAATGGCAAGATGAGCCAATCAGAACTTTTCGATAACAATGTTGCAAAACAAAGACAATGAGCTCGACTGCAAGTTATCAGTCAAAATTGAACCAGTTTGATTGCAATCTTGGAGGCTGCCGACGAGACCCCAGTTGTTGCAGAGTGTGCCGTCGAAGAGGCTCTATTTTCTGGAGTTGTTGATACTCCTGTTGAAACGAGGAGCAGCAAAGTCAGTTAAAACTGTTGCCACTGACGTTGGCACCGGTTGAAGTAAACCAGCCACAAACCAATAAATGTATTAATAAATTAAACGCCACTCTGGAGTTCAAACGCGACCAACCGCAGCGCCTCGGAATATTGCCCATCAAAGCGAGCTACTGAGTGTTGGGCCTTGGCTTGGTCGCGACGGCTATTGACTCTTAAAGAAATCATGGGTGGGGACAGGTTTGAACGAGCTTTGTTAAAACGCGTAGAATACAAGTTGGAGGCTCTTACGTTGCGAAGTGGCAGACTTGGACAAAGGAGGGCGAGCATTCACTTTGGTTGCATCGAAAGCATCACCAAACTTGCGCTTCGGCTTTTTGAAATATTTAGGATGGATTTCGCTGCCGGCGAGAAGCTCTGATGTCATTGACAGGACTGAGTTAAAATTCGTTTTTGAAACTTTGTGAGAATACTCTTCGAATGGTGTCCTATTTTAACATGAATAGTGGGTGCTCCAATGCTGGACTTTTGAACCGAAGATACCTTGCATGTGGAATATTGCAACTGAATTCCAATCGTTTATTTTGATACAAACGACCCAATCGAAACAACAAAGCAAAGAAGGAGAGAAAAGAGGAGAGTACGGTGAAGAGAGACGGATGCTACAACAACAACAACAAAGCGAGTAAGGAGGCAAAATTTACCACACATAGCTCAGCGAAGATCGTCTGGACGGGCGCTGTTGGTGTCCGCGAACGATAGAGTGACTGGTTCGCCTGCAAAGATAGTCAAAGGACGTTGAGCAGCTCCCATGATAGCAAAAAGCGTGAAACAGTCCAAAACGGCATCATCCGCGATACCCGCAGCGATTCTCTCAGCACTTAAATTGATGTGAGCCGCAAAGAAACCAAGCAAGGTCATTCCTTCACTTTCACGCAATAGCAAAGTTTCCCAAACTTCTTGATCCGTGACGTCTTGCGATCCCTAATTGAACGTAATGCAGCATTGAAGCTATGGCAAAGATAGCGGCAGCCTTTGTATCGGCATATTCCGTGTGTTGGTAACCGGCCAGTTTTCTAGCCAATTCGCGTACCACGTCCGAGTCTTCATCCAACGCCTTATCACACACCTTCAAGAGCTCCACCAAACGCTCCTCGGATGTTAAGCAGCAAAGCTCCACATGGTTTCCGTCCATCTTATAGACATGCTCAAGCAACTGGAACATCCTTTTGTATAAGGCCTCAAGATTGGTGTTGGCGTTCTGGGAAACATCGCTTTGGCAACCAGCGATTCCATCACCGGCAGCGGGATACCCCACTGTATCACCAGTCTCTTGGGCATTCGTGTCAGGCAAGACGGTACTTTGAATCTTTGATTCTTTCGAGTTTGTCGCAGAAACCATTTTCAAATAATTTTAAGAACAGATGCCTGGACTCGTTTTGTACTGCCCTAACGCAACTGGAGTTGCAGTGCAAGCCGGCGAAGACACTCGTGGAGGTGTCACAAATTCGAAAGAAGGAATATTTCAAAAGGGAAACTGAACATAGCATTGAAATGAACATAAGCCTATGTTGCATCCTTCCTAAATGGGGAGGTTATTTCATTTTTTGAGGCTGTTGAAGTTCGGATGAATCTCGGTTGTAACCTCAGTTGCAGCGCAAGCCCAACTTTCTGGAGCCACCCCATGCGAATACAAGGATACAAAAAAAGTACACTGACAACGAGTGTTGAACAGAGCATTCAAATGAACTTAACTTCATTCTTGGCGAAAGCCCCGAATGGAACATTTAAATCACAGCGTCGAGAACGAATGGTGTCTTGACCCAAAGGTATAGAGTTAATTGTGTTTTTTGGAATAATTGATGCATGCCTTACAGTCTTGCATTACTGTCGGCACCATGCAAGTACGATCCTGTCATTAGTTTAGATAACTGCCACAATAACTGTCGGGCCGTTACCAATACTCTGAAGGAAATGTGCCCTACAGCCTAATTAACTTTGCTTCAGGATTCAGCGACTGTCAATTCCGAAGAAGGCGCGAGGCAGAGGGCGTGGCGTGTCGTGTTTTGTCATTTCCAACCACCGCCATATTCGCCGAAACATTTGCCAAACCGAATGAGTTGATTATTAAGCTTCCCGGTAAGTCACTGAAGGTGTGTGACATTTAAGTAGTAAATTTATTGAAATGGGGTATACGACGCATGGAGTAAAATAATGATAATAAAAGAAAGGTGGGAAAAACAAATAATAAATTAAGCAACCTTCTCAGCGGGCATGGTTGATTCCGACGCTGCTGTATTGCTACTTGAAGGTGGCTTTGAGCTGTCCACTGAGGATGGCTTGGTAGGGCCTCTCGCACCAGTAATCGCCTTGTTACTCTGAATGGCACCAGCAAACTTTTCCAACATCAAGGAAAAAGTGCTTTCCATCACATTGAGCTCTTCAATGAAATTTCCACGCTGTTTGAAGTTTTCAAAGGCCGTAAAATCAAAATCTGTGGCCTGGTTTCAGTCCAAAAAAAAAAACAAAAAAACAAACAATTATTTAGTACTGGAATATATGGCGATAAATCTAAAAGCAATAATTAATTACTTGTCTCATGATATCTGTAAGTACGCGCAAGGGTCTAGCCATGGAAAAGTACATCAAAAAGCAGGAAACAACCACTACCACTAGGAAAATCGCTGTCGTCAATTGAATGATTGTACCAACGTTGGTTTCCAATGTAGTTTGAAGTGCAGAGAAAATATCGTTGATTCCACTAGTATAATCCGTGATGGGAGCTCCGTTGACAATCGCCCAGTAAGGAGCCGACTCCATCACACGCACTTGCAAGTACATTCCATTGTAATTATAAGTGGAAAGTGGTCCAAGGGATTTAAAGTCTTGGGTTTTTCCAATCAACCCAGACAGATACGTGGCGCAGTCCAACATGGTAGGATCTGATAAGTTCAAAATCGTCTTGAGTTTTCCATCTGGAGTAACCAGATTCTCGTTCTTGGAGTTTGCAACAAGGGTGCCGTCAGGCGAAAAAATAAACATGAATGCGTTTGTTGTTTGCAAGTAGGAGGAGAGTGAGTTTTGAATTGGGCCAAATGGAATATCTGCGGCAGCTACTCCAACCATTTTTCCAGAGACATCATACAATGGCACGTTCTGGAAAATATTTTAAAAATATTTTAATTGAATTGATTAGAGATGTTTGCCTTGAAACGTTACCGCTGTGGCACCAGGAATGTTTCTCACGAAAACGTAAGGATTCGTCCACTGAACAGTTGGAGTTACAGTTTTCGAAGAAGCGGCTTGAAGATACCAAGATCGCTTGGTGGGAGCAAAAGGAGTGTTCATTGATTTATACGCACTTGTCACAGTTTGTGTTTGAATGTCCCAAGACGCCCAGGACAAATTACTTGATTTGCTCGCAAGAGACAAGTCGGATGGCGAAAGCGTCTTCCAGAACTCGCAAACAGCGCAGCTTGGATTGTTGACATTCAGAGGAAGATTAACATTGATTTGGTTGGGGGCGACTGTTGAGGTAAGCCCAATGAAGGCGTCTTGGGGATTTCCGTAGTAAATATTACCGAAATAGTTTTGATATTTTTGCTGCGATGATGGTTAGCCCTGACTGAACGCGCAGATGTCACATACCACATAAGCCAAATTATTCAAAATCATTTGGGGATTCGTCTGGTCAACATAATTACTCATGAGCAATTGCATGTCCATGACGATATTTTGTATTGTCGAAATGCGGGACTCTGGTCCAAAATAACGATGAATATCATATAACTGAAAGAGTTTTAAATTTCTCACCAAGATTTGACAGAGCTATTTCCCCTTCATTATTTTGTATCTTGGTAGCCAAAGCATTTGCAGCAGCTAGTCCAGAGCTAGTACTCAACTGATTTGAGTACTTTAGGTTGTAAAATACAAAACTGAGCGGAATGGCAACAAGGGTGATGCACTACTCAAGTGTCGTTAGGTTTCGACTGAACAATAACCGCAAATACAAACCACAGTGAGGGTCTGGAGAAACACAACCAAAAGAACTGGAATCGTACATGAGCGACTCTTGTATTTTGCACCAGCAGAATCAGCCATTTGTGTTTCTATGGGAAGGGGTCAATAACAAGCAACATGAACTTTAGCAGTTACTCCACTGCAGCGCGTACAAGTTAATTCTTAATGAGCAGAAAAGAACACGGAATTGTTGGAATGAGCCATTGTTTCTGATTGGACAATGACATGACAAAGGGCCCAAAAACATATCACTGGAAATCTTATCAAAACACAGATTAGAAATGAGTACTTTTGGCAGGTAAACTCCCCCGCATTGCCCTGCCCCTCCGTCTGACTGACTGCATGTGTATTCTCTAATGCAGCCTCTACCGCGTCACCACCTTTGGTGAATCCCACTGCAAGGCCGTTGGGGTGATCATTGACGGCTGTCCGCCCGGGCTTCCGCTGACCGAAGCCGATGTGCAGCCGCAGCTGTCGAGACGAAGACCAGGCCAAAGTGACTTGACGACACCGGTAGGCATCCAGTGTTTGTGTTGTGGTTGACTTAAGTTTTTGCTGACTCTGCGACTTGTTTCCAGCGAGACGAAAAGGACCGAGTCACAATCCTGTCCGGCACCGAGCAGGGCTTCACGCTCGGCACGCCAATTGCCCTCACGGTGCCCAACTGAAGACCACCGGCCGCACGACTACGGCGAAATGGACTTTTACCCGCGGCCATCCCACGCGGACTACACTTACTTGGAGAAGTACGGCATCAAGGCGGGGTCGGGCGGCGGCAGAAGCAGCGCCAGAGAAACTATCGGTACTGTATCTCTGTGTTTTGTGTGGGGAAATCTAAATTGGAATGTTGGAAAGGCCGTGTTGCTGCATCTGCCGTGGCTGAAAAGTACTTGAAGCTGGTTCACGGAATTGAAATCGTTGCCTTCGTGTGCTCAGTCGGATCCGTGTCTGTGATGCCATTTGGTGATCCCAGTGGTGCATTCCCAACCGACCCAGCCCAAGAAAAGGCCTGGCGCGAATCTTGGGAAGGATGGTGGAAGCTCCTGAACACAGTTACTAGAGCTGACGTTGATTCCAACGAAGTTCGTTGTCCTGATGCCAAAAAGGCACAGGAAATGCGTGAGGTATGCGAGCTTTAGTTCAATCTACAACTTTCACTTATAACAAGATTTATTTATTAGAGAATCGTTCAAGCCAAGGAGGCGAACGACTCCATTGGTGGAACTGTTGTCTGTGTGATCAGAAACCTTCCAACTGGACTTGGTGAACCATTGTTTTGACAAACTTGAAGCCAAGCTCGCGCACGCTATGCTTTCCATTCCAGCTACAAAGTCTTTCGAGATTGGTAGTGGATTGGCTGGTACAACCATTCCAGGACACATCCACAATGATCTCTTTGTTTCCGGCGAAAACGGAAAGTTGAGAACTGCCACTAACTTCAGTGGTGGTATTCAAGGTGGAATTTCCAACGGGGAAGATGTCTACTTCAAAGTCGGTTTCAAGTCTGTTGCTACCATCTCTCAAGCCCAACCAACCGCTCAGTACGATGGAACGAGCGGTGTCTTGGCGGCCAAAGGAAGACACGATCCATGCGTTCTTCCACGAGCTGCTCCTATTGTCGAGTCTATGGCTACATTGACTATTATGGAGTTGAGTTTCGAGTCGTACTCTGATTAAGTTGTAGTCTAAACGTAGTTATCAACAATTAGCGCGCTATTGCAACAAAATTCGAGAAAAGCTACTGCCTCTGCTTTGGCGGCAACTGGAATCCAACTTCCACCTGCGTTGGCTGGAAAGAAGCGGGTCGACTAAAAGGTCACAATAAACAGCTATTTTCTTATACTATTCTTGTTCCTTTATCTATTATTGCTGGGTCACCAAATTAGCCTTTCTCATGTCCTTCACTCGAGCCAAGTTCTTTGCCACCAAAAGTTCATCTTCTTCATCCGAATCTAGCGTGTGAGATCTGTTATCCCTTCTACTATTGGTCGAGCTATGGGCGTATACACTGCCACTACTTCCTCTCAAAGTACTTTGATCATCACCCACACTAAATTCGCTGCCAAACTTTCTCTCCAAACTATCCACAGAATCATCTGTCACATTTCCACGCTCACCACCACCACCGCCCTTCTTCTTCTCTTTTGAAAACAACCCACTACTCGACTTCTCTTCCTCTCGAATAAAGTTGAGGATTTCATCAACAAACGTCCCTCCGACTTCACCACCTTCCTTGAACTGCACAGCCCTCCGAATCGCGTCTTTAAACGCAGAAACAACATTAGTCCCGTCACTCGCACTACATAGAAACAACGGCATATCCTCTTCATCATCGTCTTCTCCCACCCCCTGATGACTCTCCTGACGAGCAGCGCGCCTTTCCTCCCTCCGTCTCTCAATAAACCCAAAACTCTTTCTCGCACGACTTGGATCCATATCAACTTTGTTTGCAACCACAATGATTGGGACAGTAATTCCACGGTAGGCTGTCAACTGTGTGTACCACGTGTCTAGGTTTTTATACGTGATTTTCCTCGTCATGTCAAAACAAGAGATGCATGCGTGCGCGCTAATGTAGTAAGATGGGTGCATGGAGTGGAATCTTTCTTGCCCGGCCGTGTCCTGGGTGTGTGAAGTGAGTTTGAAAGGGTTTTAAATAGTCAGTTAGTATTACTATCAGTCTTAATAAACATAATGATAAAAAACCAACCCAGAATTCAACAGTTATTTTGCTGCCTTTTTTGGTTGGATGCGGGCATGTGTGGCGGTATAGTGTCAAGGCATATGTTGATAGGTTGTGTGGCACAAAGTCATTCAGAAGGAATCGCTCAATTAGCTTCGATTTTCCGACTGCACTGTCTCCGAGTAATATGACCTGGGAGGGGTTTGTGGTTGGTTAGTTGGTTCGGTTCAGTGTTTTTGGTTTCGTTGATCTGTTGTTTGCTTTGAATCAGAAGTCGCGATGTAGTTACCTTTATATCAGCGGGCTTTTCAAAGTTGATTTCAGATGCCATATTTATACGCGTATAGATCTGGGTCCCAGCGGAGGCTGAAGCGGCTGTGTGACAATTTTTGCAGGTATAAAAGAATTAAGTGATGCCTTCTTTAACGCCATGAGGATTAAATAACTGTTGAGTGCAAACAAAGTCACAAGAACTCTCCTATATTTTTGAGTTATTAGATGCGACTTTTCGCAGAAAACTTCTTCCCCGAAACCAATTGCTCCAACAAAACATCCATAATCCTATCATGTCCCCAAATAACATCCGTGCAAATGCACGTTCTCCCCAAACTACCAACGCCAACATCATTGGTGGCAGCAGAATCTCCATCAAACGCTCCACACTCGCATACAACAAAACTCGGAACCCCAAAAATCCCAACCCTGTCAGCGGCCCATCGCCCATTCTCCCACAACACTTTTTTCGCCTTTTCGGAACCTTTCGACTCAGTAATAATCCTGATTGCTTCCTCTTCAGGCATCACCCCTTCGTCCACTAATATTTCTTCAATCGATTCCTGTTTGGAAACGTCTTGATTGTAACTCCAGGCAGCATCAAAAAGACAAGAAGTAGTTTCCGGGTGCAGAATTGCGAGACGCGATGGGAGGATCGAGCGGATGGGAAATATATCAGGCCAAGTGAGAGAGATTGGGGGTCGATGTTTTTTGACTTCGGAAAGTGGCAACGTGTTCCAGTGCTGGATCCAGTCCTGCATATCTTTGAATCCGTATCTTTGTTTCACTGGTGACATGTCCAAGATATTTCCTGATCCGAGCCTTTTTTTTCACACAGCATATTGTCAGTGAGAAATATAGAGAGAAAACAATAACACACTCAACTGCTTGAAAATTCCACCAACAATTATTGGTATGTTGATAACTGTAAGTTTTGTCCCACACAATGGTTGAAGCCTCTCTGTGACGACTTTCCACGCCAAGTAAGACCAGGGACTCGAAAAGTCCCAGAAAAACAAGAGAGTCCGAGGATACTTTAGTGGTAAACTTTCAGATGGGAAAAAGCATATTTGAGAAAATGGAGGCGGGAGTTTGGATGTATCCATATCGTCAGAGTTTTGGAGGACTGATGATTGGACGTGGTGAAGCCAGTTGAGCTGAGTTTCAACAAAGTGTAAACGATCGCCTCCCCAATATGTTTCTGGTTGGCCTGATATCGTCTATAATTACAAGTCAAAATTTTGCAAACGAGTTTTTGGTGGAAGTAAAAGCACCTTGGGTAAATAAAAGAACGGCACTCCTGGCGCACCGAGCTCAACGACGCGTTTTGTGGCTTCCCGCAAGTTTTCTGAATATACCTTGTTTCCAAAGACTGAAGAATTTATCACTAGTCTGAGTTTTTTTGACTACATCCATCAGAATTTTCCTGTCAGATATATCCACATTATCTGTCCAATACGCTTTGAATAACGCTTTCGTTAATCTAAAATCAAGGAAGCGGCGTTGGGTTTCTTTTTGTTTCGTGTTTAAGAAATAAAGAATGAACCCACATTTTTCGTTGCTCATTTGGAACGGAATGCAACAGCCGTAATGCGTCAAGCGAATTTACAGGATGTTTCTTGTTCCATTGAAAGGGTATCTGAAACCTTTGAATCGTCCTCTCTAAATCTCGTGAGAGGATTTTGACTTTCCGAGGATTCATTGTATCTGTTGCAGATCCTGACTTGCCTGCACAAAATAAAAAACGAAAAATATTTTAATTTGGGGTGTATATAGGCGCAGTGGTTTTTTTTTGTTGTTGTAACCTTGGGGAGCGTTTGTGAGATCATAGATTCCTCCCAACAAGACTGGTGTGTATTGAATCTCGGAGCTATTGACAGGGGCTCGAAGCTTCTCAAGACGGACGGATGCAATGTACGCGTAAGGGCATACAATGTCTGCTTCGAATGGTTAATCGTGGGTGTGCATCTATCATTTGTTGACTATCGCTACAGAGGCACCAGCCCCATTTCGAAGAGGCTTCAATAGCCCGACATTCGATTTGAAATCAAGCTTGTATCAAGCGGGTTGTGCAAAGTTTAGGAACTCACACAGCTTAGGACTCACCAAAAAAGAACTCCAACTTCATGATTGATTTGATTCAACTTTTATTCCCAGCTTCACTCAAAAACTGCCTCAAATAAGATGAACTGATTTTGCTTGAAAAGTCTACTGACTCGTCCTTGTCAGAAGACAAGACTGGATTACCCACAACACCAATCAAGTAAATATCCAGTTCACGGAGTCCATTCTCTTTCCGCAGTGTATTCACAGCAAAACAGCCAGCCTCTGTTTCCCCACTAGCAACAATAACATCCATATCTGGATCTGTTCGCGTCGGCCCAAAATCATCAAGAATTCCTACGACTTGGTATTCTAAAGTTGGTTTGAAGATGGTCAAAAACTCACGGACAGCTTCGGTTCGCGTAAATAATGGCTCCATGAGCTCATGGTATGCTTTCTTGAGCAACCGTTGTGGGGTATTTGCAAAATCTGTGGTAAGGAGGAGCTGTTCAAGAAAGGGTACTCAAAATCGATTCAAATATTCTATGATACCATAGACGCCACAGATTAGTTTCTTTGAAGCCAAGAATGCCGCCATCGACAAGAGAATCAGGTGGCCTTGGTGCAAGTGATCAAACGTTCCGCCAAGCACTACAGTATTTGGTACCACGCGCGTTTCACGGTCAAGTGGAATATGTTTAAGCGAATGCTGATGTTTTAATGAATTGGCAGCTGTAGCTGGTGATCTAGGGAGTTTCCGATAGCTAGCCAAAGACGACTCTTGAAAGCCAACTTGCAAGGCCTCCCTCAGCCCTGCCTTGGTATCACTCAAACCGTCTAAAAGCACTCTCACTCGAAGCAGCGGGTTCTTTGCCTGATAGGCCGCCCTGGCAGCCACACTGTATATTGACCCAATAGACTCATGAACACCTGCAACATCGAGGGTCTCCCAACCGCCTTGTCCATGTTGCTTCACCACAACTGTTAGTGCTTTTGCACATTTTTCACCCGCAGCAGCAGTCACTAAATCGAAGCCATCTTCGTTTGGCCAAAAGAGGAAGAGGTGAGTCATTGGAATTTAATTTCTACTATTTTGATTTATTTTGTTTAAAAATGAGTAACAGTCCCAATGGAGAACCATTCTTGCTGAAGGATCGCGCTGGCGGTCTTGCAAACTACCCACACGCGAGAAAAGCTGGTGGCCTGATCTTTGTGTCTGGAATCTCATCGAGACGGGCGGACAACACTTGGGAAGGGGTAAACAACTGGCTTCTGGAGAATTGCGCATTGAGGAATAATCATTTTGTTTCTAGGTTATCGAGCATGCCGATGGCACTTGGACTTTGGATATCAAGGAACAGACCCGTGCCTGTCATTCAAAAGTATGATTCCCATCCAACTTGTTTTGATATTGCACCATTGCTCCATGGGTCATTAATGCAAACACAAATACTCTAATCAGCATTGAAGTCATTCTTAAAGCCGCTGGCGCTTCTCTCGAGAACTTGGTCGATTTGACTGTTTTTTTAGTTGATATGAAGGACTACAAAGAGTTCAATGAGGTGTACAACACTTTCTTCCCAGTGCCTGAAAAAGGTGAGTCTCGACATCGAGTTGTTCTGCACCCGCCCTTTCATTGCCGTCTTGTGTGGTGCCCTCTTCAATTTTCGGGAATAGTCGGAAAGACCTGACACTCAAATTCAATGCAAATAATGGCAGGTCCCTCTCGCACCACTGTCGCCGTAAAGCAACTTCCAAACCCTCGTCTATTGATTGAAATCAAGGCAACAGCTCTTAGCCCTTAAATAAAGGATTGGTGAATAATTGAATACAAACTCATCAAACTCATCATGGCAAATATACACTCTTCCGGGATTCTGCGTTAAATTGGCAAGCATTGATGCGGCAAATAGGTTATAATTTATAATAATAGATAATTAGACAATTCGAAAATCATCCCAATGGAAGAAGAATCCTCTGGCCTGAACGCGCCTCGACTTTCACAGCCAGCTCCGCCTCCAACAGCACCAAAGGGGCGTAGAAATAGAACTCCTTTCCGCAGTGGCGGCGACGATGCTGAATCTAAAGCAGTTAAGGTACTATATTTTTTGTTTCAGGCGAAAGACGAGGTTCTGATAACTAAAACGAAAAACAAAGAAATCCGATGACGCGGATTTCGACGATGAAAATGAACCTGATGAGAATGGTGCCCCTCCCGGAGTTGCCACTTCGACAAAGCAACGCGCAGCAAAGCAAGCGGCAGTTCGCGCACAGCAACAGTTAGGCGCCAAAAGCGGATGGGGAGAAGAAAGCAAAGAAAACAACAAAAGGTTCGGACGGCGAAGTAAAGGTTCGCGAAATCTTCAGGAACAAGAAGAAAAGGAGTTGGAGGCAACTAGTGATGATGACGAGGAAGAAGAAGAGCAAGCAAGACGGAAGAGAAACAACAATAAGGAAAAGAATAAGAATATTCGATCCTCGTCAGATGAAGGTGGGTGTTCTCAAGGCTTGTCTTCATGCATTGATACAAACCGACACATTATTACTAGTTATCATGATAATTCCTGATTTGAACGATGTGGAAGAAGACGAAATGATAACTACCGTCGCGGCTCCTCCATCCCTGAAAGTAAATAAGGTCAAAACCATTCGTGAATTAGACAATGAACTCGCCATTTCAACAGGGATGCTGAATGAGGTTTGTAGCATCTCATCAAAAGTTGTTCCGTGTTCTTATTACAAGGATAGAATGGACTTGAAGGAATTGACTTTTCTCTCTTGACCACTTTTGCGTTATGTCCACCTGAAATGGTGTATGAAGAAGACAAGCACTGGGACTGGGACGTGACTTTCACGGAACTCTCTACGGCCGAGGAAGCTCATAGTGTATAGAAGGCGCGAAATAAAATATTTTTATGAAGTCAAACAATGCTGCATTTGGAGAGCATCATATTCGTGTCTTTGATCGCGACTGTTCTCATTGGCAATCGAAGCTCTTTCGAGCAACAGAATGATGAGCCAGAGTTGGCGCAAGAGAGTGAAGAGGAAGCAAAGGAGGAGGTGAAAGCAGTTGACAGAGTTGACATTGTGCCAGCCAAAGTCACAAAGAAGAAACAGCGCCATGGTGGGTTGAACCGCAATCTATTTAATTCTTTGTTTTACTGATCCGCTTCATCAGGACTGTCCCTCAAGACATTGGGGCGGCTGGCTAAATCCAACAATATGGCCATTCGTGACAGGTTCTGCTTCCGTCTTTAAACCTCGAAAATATCTGATCTCATTCTTACTTCAATATTCGAATCAAGCTCGTTGCAAATTCTTCTAAGTCGGGCAATGTCTGGTACTGGATAGATTTAAATGATTCTCAAAGTTTTCTGAAATCCTTCACTTCTACTTGTAAGATGACTACTTTGGCGAAATCATGCTTCTTTGCTGGGATCAAAATGATGATGTAATGAGAGACAAAGCAGTTTGTGTCGTTCAGCAGCTCTCTAGACTTGGTACTTATCAAACCAACAAGCAGTGCAAACTCTACTGATACTTAAATATGTCACGATGATTAGAATCCAATAGACCGCGATTAATAAAAGCTGGAGCCTTGAAAATGCTGGCCCATGTGGTCTGCAGCAAAAACTCGGACAAAACGTCACGAAATGCAATGGTCGCCTTGTATAGATTGATTTTAAATCAGTGTAAGTTCTTGGTTTTTCTTCTCGTAGTTTTTGACACTGAATTATCGCTCAGCAACGCGCAAGATTTTTCTTGTGAAAGTCGGAATCTTGGATCGAATTATCGAGTTTCTTAACGATGAAAAGTACAGTAATGACCTCAAATATTGGTCGCTCCTTGTGATTCACCAGTTCACATTGTGTGGTTCGATGCCTCCTGAGTTCTAGCAGTTCGAATGACTCACTTTTGCTTATTTGCAGAACCACTTCATGCAATCTTGATTTTCAAAGATCTGATTCCTATCCTCGGAAAAATGACCAGATCAACATTTGGAAACTCAAATATGCAAAAGTATTGCCTTCACTCACTGGTGCGATTGATTTCCAGCTTGAAGTCATCAGGTATTTCTACCTTCTTATGCTGTAAATGGATAGGATTTAATTCACAGTGCCTATATAGATGCGCCTGAGAAACTCAAGATTCTCATTGACATGAATCTGGTTAGCCTTGTGGGGGCATGCCTGAAAAACGAAGACGGCGAGCTGGTTTCCTGGGCAATTTTCCTGATTCAAGAGTTTGTCACTCGCGATGTAGCGCGCACTGAATTTGCAAATGTTCGCGGCATCGCAAAAATTCTCGTGGACAGTATCAGTCACCCTTCGTCTGGCGTCGATAGCTTTATGCCAAGAGTCACTTTGCGAACCCTCAAGTGTTTGAGCATCAAAAATGACTTGTTTCAAAGCGATTTAATCAAGGCTGGCATTTTGAAAAAGGCAATCCCAGTTTCTTGATAGCCCGGATAGCGAGGCGCAATTTTGGGCCGTTTCTCTTTTACATGATATTCTTGGGAACAATAGTAAGCGATTCGCATCCTTTCGACCTCAGTGCAGACATTGATACATTATTCAGATGAATCGCATCAACAGTTTATGGTGTTGCGAGGATTAGAGGTGCTCATTAAGATTTCTAATACGGCTTCCAACGATGTATGCTTGTACGTCAGCGATTTATTAATTTTCCTGTGTGGAGTTGGTGAGTCTTGACTGGTTTTGAAATGTTCACAATCGTCACTGACTACACCCACTGTTCAAGGCCAAAATCGACAATACATCTTGCAATCCGACATTTTATCGGCGGTTTTTATCTTTTGCAAGGCCTCTGAACCGGATCTGCAATATGGCGGAGCTTTGCTGCTTCTGAACATTGCTACGTTTTCAGTGGACAGTGCGTTGAAGATTTCCGACAATGACGGCATCGAAATTCTTTCAAATCTGGTTCTGAACAATGACAGACAAGACTTTGCAAGTTGTTGCAGCGAAAGCATTAGGGAACTATGGCGAGGAAAGAGTATGAAGTCCACGACGCTATATTCGAGCAAACTGTGCAGCCGCTGGTAACATCAAGTCAACAGGTTTCTTTCTTTTTCAATCGAGGAATCGAAATGCAGTTGTTGCTAACTTAGTAATGTTTAAACCAGTCTCAAGTATACCTCGGCAAATTCAAACAATTTACATACTTTTATGGAATGCTTCCAAATCTTCATCCAGCCCGATTTTCTCAAGCCGTCGCATATTCCTGGGTACCCGCATCGCAACGAAACGTTTATCTTTCAAAACCTTGATTGGGACCAGTCGCTGGAGCCTTTCTGCCAAAAAATCGTCGATATGCTTTTGTTTCCAATTATCAACTGACTCTTTGAATGTGGAAGAAGAGTTTGATGGTGTTGCCGAAAATGAATATGCCGCTTTGAAAGCTGATGTGAATGAAGTCTTGTTCTATAGAATCGAAGAAACAGCACAACGATTAAGGGATGTGCAAGATCACCAATTGTTCCATGAAGAGGATGGCGGCGAGCTTATGGATCAAAACACTCGGTTCTTTTTCGCTTTCAAGTCACTGGGTCTTTTGGTTCCACTGTTCCAAAACGGTTGGTTTGCTCACATTTTTCTTGAAGATGGGTTGATTCTGAATAGAAAACTATTTATCAGAAAAAGTTCGCAGATTCTTCCAAGCAAACTCTATTTCTGTGATTCTCGTTTCTCTTATTCGCTTGAATAGCAAAGTCCTTTGCAATCAAGCGATAGCAACATTGGCCATGTGTCTGCAGCAAGGTAACGAGAATCGATTGATTTCGTCCATTATTCTTACAATTTTTATTTTTAAGGCCTTTCTCGAGACCACCTGTCAGCAATTCCAAACCTAACTGATACTCTTTTGGCCCATATTCTCGTTGAAGAGTCATCTGCGACAAAATTCTACGGAAATATCATATTCGACTACTTGTGTGACTGCACTTCAAAAGATATGTTCAGAATGTCGGATGAGGCGGTTGCTGAAATCAATTTGGATTCTATGACGCCATTTTTGTATCTTTCCAAGAATAAGTTGGAGGTGAGACATTGCTGTTATATATTACTACAAACATTAATGGGCTTAAATAACGTTCTAGCTGAGAAACGATTCTTGGACATTTGAAAGCGCTCGTTGCAATGTTTCAGTATCAGGGCATGGGAAGTATGCTTTTGAAGTGACGCTGAATACAGATGGGATTATTCAAGGTACTCACTCAAAATAACATCTCAAAATATACTGAAAAAGCTGTCTTAAATCAAATGCAGTTGGCTGGGCTACTGAAAACTGTAATTTCGATCCTGAGGGTGGGGAGGGCGTTGGAGGTTCGTTTCTTCACTCCGATTGCACATTTTACGCTGACAGTCATTTCCAGACAATGAATTTTCCTATGCATACGACGGCAATCGAGTCAAAAAATGGCATAGCTACTTCACAACAAATGTGCGTGGTGGTATTATTTGAAGAATCAAAACGTTTTACTCATGAAGCGAGGGATTTAGAATTCTTATGGTCAGGAATGGGCTTCGGGAGATGTCATCACCATTTGCATCGACCTTGATAGAAAAACTATATCATACTCCAGGAATGGAAATGATTTGGGAGTTGCGTTTGAAAACGTGGATTCTTCTCTGAACTGGTACCCAGCTGCATCGCTTGCTGGAGGTCAAGGGTGCAGTTTCAGTTTTGGAGGGGCGCAAAATGAATTGAGGTGGTGAATTTATATTCGTTCGCCCTTTTAACGTTGCGGCAACTAGATATTTGCCAAATGGTTATCAAACAATCTCTCAAGCGCTCCAGTCTGAATTAACGTCGGAGGAACTACTTGAAGTCTCTACTTTGGGGGAAGTTTCCGATCACGAATTGGCGTGGATAGTTGACCCAGAATTTGAATGGACATTCCCTTCATTTTATTTTGAGGCTCAGCTGTCAATATTTAAAGATCCTGGAAACTTATGGTGTGTCTTTCGTTGTTATTTTTACCTCATACCGAATCTGAATTGAAATACTCTTGAAGCCCTTTCCAGTTTGGAATTGTTGATGATCAAGGCACACTGACTGTTCTGGTACCGGTTCAGAACAAGAGAGCATGCATTGTATCGCTGAAGGTGGAAAGTCCAACTGACAGTGTTTTACTTGATGCTTTACACCTTTTGGTTGAAGGGGCTCTCGAAAATGATGGATTCAGCGATGAAATTAAGCTTTTGGCAATTTTGAACTTGTTTTCCTACAAAGATGGAATTGTTCTTGGATGCGGTTTCAACTCAACAGATGAGAGTATTTGCTTCACTCTTAATGGGCAAGCGATTAGTAGGTCCATTCCCAACTTTGAAATGCTTTTTCAACTATTTTGTTATTTTAGATGTTCTCACCAAAGGAGACGCAAATTCGTTATTATCTTCCATATGCAAGAAACATAGCAAAGCTAAAGACGAACTTTGGCAATTCTCCATTCTTGTGGTACCCACAAGGAAGTATTGCAGAGCTAGAAAGAGTTTAATTTAAGTCTTTTTTGATAAAGTCAATTCACATATTTTTCTCGTCTTTATTTCTTGTTTTTTTGTTTTTTTTTTTGCATAACTGCAGCACCATTCCCCTAGAGCCATTTCATCACCATTGATTCCTTTTCACAGTCTCGCAATTTCAATTTCAATCTTGAGGTCGTATGTGCCTTTTCTGATTCTGAACATGTTCGTCCTCTGCTCCTAAATTCCAAACGGAACAGATTTTAACTTTAAATCTTCACATTAACGATATTTAATATTCAATAGATGAGAGAGTGTCCTGCTAATTTGGTCCGAATGTAAATGTTGTCTTCAATCGGAACTACGAATCAAAGCCGTCCACTCACAATATGAAATACAAATCGATGCGCTAAATGATCAGCTGAAGTTTGCTACCGAAGAAGTCAACTTATTCCGACGATTATTGGACATGCCTCCTGTCACCAGCATCCAGCCAACCAGCCCATCCAACGCAAATAGAGACATTGTCAACAGAAATGCCCAACATCGCTCAAGTATACAATTACTTCCGCTTGAAGTTCTGAATCGAATCGTTGAATTTGTTTCCTCCTCCAAGTGTGTGATCTTCCTCTGCCACACTATACCAGCCCTAAAACACATATCCGCAGCAATTTACGATGTAGGAATAGCATTTAAAATGAGACCAAATCAAATTTGGCCATCTTTTTGGTTTCCTGTCGTATGGAAAGAAGATTCACATTATGTGAATGGTGTTCGTCGTGTGGGAAATCCAATTCCAATAAGTGGCAAGCATTTGGTGCCAGTATCTCGCCTGACTCATTTGCTATCTCGATATGGTGGTGCAGCAAAAGTTCAATGTCACAGTGTTCAATATTTGGAGAGTGTTCTGCCACTGCTTCCAAAAACAATTGATGTGTACCTACAACCCGATGCAGAAGGATATTTTGGGTATTATTCCGGAGAAGATACATTTGAAAAGTGTATCAAGTTGTTGCGAGCACGTGGATTCTACATTCGATCGATGGATATACCTGCTGATGAGTTTGAGAATCCGGTTAATACTACGAAATTGCTGCAGACTGTTGAAGCAGGCAAAACTCTGTGTTGGAGAATTCTTTCCCTCACGTCATTTTCATTCAAGTGTTTACTTGACTTCCCAGCCTTGGTTAAGATTGAGTTTTTGGGGTTGGACAGAATGATGGATGACATATACTTTGAGGGACTTGTTGATATTCTGCCGCGGCTGGAGAGCATTGCTTTTGTATCATTTGAAGATTCTGACCCTGACGGGAAAGGATTGTACGGTGTGAGGCAAAGAGAACAATTATTGAAAATTGGATGGAGGGAGTACTGGACAAATGGGGGATTTTATGGATACCCTTGTATTGTATGGGCAAAGATAAAACTACCATAACTTTTCCATCGATATTCTGATTCGGTGATAGAGACTACAATAAAATCAAAACCACTTTTATCGATTGGTCAAAATAATCACCTCAAAATAATATTAAATGACCCAACCAGTCACTCTGGCCAACTTCATTGGTTAGCATTCAAATATGTTCTTCGGATACGCAACTTATGCAATTGCAAACAGACGGCTCCTTCCACGCCCCCGCAAACAAGGAATACTTTGAATCCCCCAATCCTTCAGACGGAACCGTAAACGCCCTCGTGCCAGGTATTATCCCCTTTACTTTCGCTTGTATCTAGTCGATGCAATGAACTGACTGCGATTGCAAAAACCAAGACTCGACCGCTGCCGATGTTGATCTTGCTGTGGCTGCGGCCAAAAGAGCCTTCAAGACTTGGTCAAAAACAACACGGGAAGAGCGCTCAAAGATCCTGCTTAAAATCGCCTCTTTGATTGAAGAACGCTTGGACGAATTTGCCGAGGCGGAATCTAGAGACCAGGGAAAGCCCGTCTCTCTTGCCAAAATGGTTGATATTCCAAGGTGAGATTCCTTATGGGCCTGCGATGGCAAATCTGTTTGAGAGAGTGTTTATACATTCAGGGAATGGCATAGAAAGTGCTTATGTTTGACAAGTTTGAGTTTGGGCGACATCCGATATCTTCCGAATACGACTTTAGACACAGCTATTGCACGTCACCTAATTCAACTGACACCACAAGCATTTTTTTAGAGCTTGTCATAATTTTCGATTCTTTGCCACTGCGATTTTGCATATGGAAGACAAGAAGACAGAATTGGATGGAATCAGCTTGAATTACGTTCAAAAGTATCCTGCGGGTGTGGCTGGCCTTATTTCACCATGGAACTTGCCGTTATATCTTGCCACTTGGAAGCTTGCCCCAGCCATCGCATGTAAGTGTGTTCCTATTTTTGTTCTCAACCTTAACGTTACAAACACGTACAAAAATAGCTGGTTGCACTTCCGTCTTGAAACCAAGCGAATTCACAAGTGTCACATGCTATATGCTCGGAGAAATCTTTAATCAAGCTGGTTTACCTCCTGGTGTCGTCAACATGGTTTTTGGAACCGGTGTGAATGCAGGATCCCCACTTGTCTCTCACAAGGATGTCCGCCTCATTTCCTTCACTGGTGGAACTGCAACCGGAGAAATTATTTACAAAGCCTGTGCCCCACAATTTAAGAAAATTTCACTTGAACTTGGCGGCAAGAACGCAAACATTGTTTTCGCTGATGCAGACTTTGAAAAGTGCATTTCAACGACAATGAACAGCAGTTTCCGAAACCAGGGGGAGATTTGTTTGTGTGGGTCTCGAATCTTTGTGGAGCGGTCCTTGTACCCAAAGTTCTTGGAGGAGTTCAAAAAGAGAACTGAGGCGCTGGTTGTCGGACATCCTCGCGATCCTGCAACACAAGTTGGGGCTTTGGTTTCCAAGGCTCATTTGGAGAAAGTGATGGGATATGTTTCTCTGGCGCAACAAGAAGGAGGCGTGATTGAGACAGGAGGCTCTCTTGTAACCAATGTTGTCGAAGTGAGTCTTTAGCCTAGTTTTCCAGATTAAGATCAATCTTACTATTTTCTAACAAAATAGGGTGCCAATGGATACTACATGCGCCCAACAATCATCACGGGACTCACTCATCTTTCCCGTTGCGCCCAAGAAGAAATCTTTGGGCCCGTGGTGGTTGTTATTCCATTCGACACTGAAGAACAAGTTCTTGAATATGCAAACAGCACAATTTACGGGCTCAGTGCATGTGTGTGGACCCAGGATTTGAAACGTGCGATCCGAGTGAGCGGAGAGTTGGATGTGGGAACTGTGTGGGTAAACCAGTGGATGGTGCGGGATTTGAATCTTCCGTTTGGAGGAAGCAAAGCAAGTGGGCTGGGGAGAGAAGGAAACCCATATAGCTGGGAGTTTTTCATGGATGAAAGAGCCGTTATGTTGGCTTTGTGACCTGAATACTTATACTACACGCTTTCTGAACATCTGGACCATTCTTTCAAAAGAGCAAGCGTCCTCGAACGCTCATTTCATCCTATTTATTTCATCACTGTGGTCCTGGACGAGCCGAGAGCGTCCAACTTTGCCATTAATAACAACTGATTATTTTATTTGAACTTAATGCTAACCGCTGCACTCTTGAGTGCCGTTGCTGTTGCAGCGCAGAGCACTTACCACGAGCAACTCGCGCTGAAGCAGAGTCTCGATGGAAAAGTAGCCGCAGTGTTTTCATTTCAGCAAGCGGTTTGTTGGACTTGTTTGTTTTCAATGTCACAACGCCAACTCTTCCCACACAGGCCGCTGCAGTCCCCGTCGTCGTCCTTGTATCACCCGCTGGCTGCAATTGCGAATGAATTCGGAGTTGCGCACATCGACTTTGGCTTTTCGCAGGGAAAAGCAGGCGCCTGTGTGGGTCTTGGCCTCGCCAGCGAATGTCTTCCGCCTGGTCTCGTGCTGTGGGCGTGGCTTACGTAAGCCGCTTTGTAGTTACATTTGCTTGTTTTGCTGAGCAGTTGTCGCTAGCAACGAGATTGATCCGGCTTTCATCCCTCAACTCGTCAGACCCCGATTTGCGATGGACCGGGCTCACTAATGCTCTGGCTGGCACTTTCTGCGCATCAATGAACTTTATTACACCAAAAGTATCGGCCGAACCTAAGGAATCACTACGCGTTAACGGTGTTGATCCTGGTAGGTGTACCACACTGAAAAACTGAGACAGCTGCTAAAAACAAAAAATAGATTCGAATTGGCTGCGATATGCTACTCTTCCGCGAGAAATAACGTGCACAGAGAACTTGACTCCTTGGGCAAAGCTATTACCATGCTCTACGAAGGTATGCCCCAGTCAAAATCCAACGAGTGTTGCAGCATATTTACTCATTGATATCCAACAGGCTGGTATCGCCACGCTCTTCAATGCGTATAGTCTATATGATGCAGATTACCACTCAATGCGTGTTAAACTGCAAAGAACATGCCCAACCCCGTCGACTTGTGACATCAAGATTGTACAAGAGCTTATTGTAGTGCTGGATCCTGTACGCAAAGGTCATGAAAGAAATATCAATTGGTCTCTCAAGTTCTTATTTGATCGCGAGATTTCAGGATTGTGTCCTCTGGATTTAGATGGGACAGATATTGTTTTGGAATTACCTGCAAGCAGCTCTGGATTCACATTCACTGGCGACGTGAGTCCCCTCAAAGTTCGTGAAGGCCTGTATAAGATTTCTCTGGAATTGGGTGAGGCTTTTACTTTTCCTTCGCCTAAGGACCTATTTCCTCCTTTGTTGGTATCACTCTGTTTGCTAATGCGGCATCTTCTCATTTCAGGGAAAAAACTTGGATTTGGGGTTGTACATTCAAATTCAGCTCCAAATCGATTATCGAAACCAACACCGCCTGTCCAAATCCATCGCCACTTGACAGGATACGGACGGGAGCGAGGTGGAATCAATATTCGCATCAACAACAACCAAAATAAGCCACAAAAAGTCACTCTTCTTGAAGTGATCCCGTGGTACCTTCATCTCTACCTCCACACTCTCAAGACCACAACGGCACCTATCGGGGATCTGGAAGCAGCTCCCTTTACTCTGAATATAACTCAGCGATACCAACCAAGCATTCCGCGTCTCCGCCCTTCCATCATTGAAATCAGTACCGTTCTCCCCTCGAACAGCGTCACAACATTTCACTATGAATTTGACCGTGCGTTCATCAAGTATACCGAACACCCGCCTGACGCGAACCGTGGATTTGATATTGGTCCCGCATCTTTTGACGCTTCACCACGACGATAATGATTCCTCCACGTCTCGAATTTACAGTGAGATTCTCTTGATTGCCCTTCCAACGCCAGATTTTAGTATGCCTTATAATGTGATCACCATGTCCTGTACTATTGTGGCGCTTTATTTTGGGACAGTAGTTTAACTTGATTTGTAAGAAATTGCAAGGAATTGATGCGAAAGGCAGGAAGAGGCAGTGGTGGATGTTTTGGGTCAAAAAGGAGACAGAATCGAAAGAGAAGACAGATTAAAAGAATTAAATATATAAAAGCTGTGGAAGGAAAAGGAGCTGCCATACCATCTGTGGATTGCCAAATGACAGAGATCTGCAATTGAAAAAATCGTCGAAGTATGATAGCAGCAGCGTGTTTGATCGCTCTTGGCGCCTTGATTGAAGCAGAGAAAGGTAACTGCGTTTACTCGGCGCTTTAATTGCAACAGTTTCGGCTCCATTGCAGCGTTTTTTAAATCCCCGTCAAATCTGACAGTGACAATCACTTCTGGTGGTGCATCTTTCCCAGCACCTGCTTACCTTGCTGCTGTCGCAGAGTTCAACAATCTCTATAATGCCGACATTGCATCTTTTGCTTATGCAGTTTCTGATTCTACAACTGGGCAGAAAAACGCGTATTCTGGATTATTCAATTTTGGAGGTAGTGATGTCGCCATCAACATTGCCCAACCCAATGGAACCACTCTCGTCGCGTTACCCGCCATCGCTGGTGGAATCGGGATCTCATACAACTTGCCGGGGGTCAGCCAAAATGTCAAGTTGTCACGAACGGTTCTCCCAAGAATTTTTGATGGGACAATCACAAAATGGAATGATCCAGCCCTTGTCAAGGATAACCCATTCCTGGCCAATATTAGTCAAACTTTAATGGTGGTCACAAGAAGTGCAAGTTCGGGTACAAGTCAGAACATGTTCCGCGGTCTGGCGTTGATGGATGCTTCTACTGGATATGCAAACTCCCCCTTTTTGGCGAAGGGGTTCAAGCTTACAATGAAGAACTCTTTTGCAGCTGCTACAACTGCTTCGGCTGCTATTATTGTTGGATCTGTTTCTTATACAATGACCTATCTAAACCAGATGGAAGCGAGAGACCTTGAATTGGCCTCCCCCACACTGACAACGACAGCACTGATCCAGCATCCAAACGGAGATTTTATGAGCTGGTCTACAAGTGGAGGTCAGATTGCAGTGAGCTCTATCGACGCCTGAAACTGTACGCACTCTTGACGGCAGCAAGTCGGCATTGAGCATGATTGACATGCCCGTCAAGGGAGCCTATCCATGGACAATTGTATCGAACATTGTAATCTCTCCAAAAAATATTTCAAGCGACCTTATGACAACCATCTGGACGCTCCGTTTCTTGTGGTTCCTAGTCTCAACTCCCAAACACGCGACAAATGCTGGTTTTATCCCGATCGCGGGTACATCCATATCTACTGAAATTCTATCCAATTTGTACAATGTTACTTTTGGGAATCAACAGATTTATGGGCTGTCTGTTTGTGATCCGTTGCCTGATGGGACATATAGAAAGCCTTGTGTTCATGGATCGTGCGATAATCCGTATCCGTTTCAAGAGGCCAGCGTTCAATGCGTTTGTGATTTTGGGTACCAAAACATCAATGAAGACGACTGTTCGGAGCCTGCGCCATTCTTCATGCCTGGAACACTAACAACAATCCAATGCGCATTGTTTCGGAGTTGGAGTGACTTTGCTGATTATTTTGCTTGTGCTTGTGATCAAGAATAGAGCCCAGCCCAGTATTAAGGCCATGTCTCCGATGTGTAGCGTTAACATATTGGTTGGATGTATTTTGGGGGTCTTTACTCTTCTTTACCAAGCCGCTACTGAGACGCAGTCAGTGTGTTATGGGAAAACTATTCTTCCTGCAGTGGCATTTGGAATCGTGTTTGGGTTGGTACATTTTTTTTAGTATACTGTCTAAACCCCCATTCAATGATAGGATGATTTTTTTGAAGGCCTTGCGCATTTTCCTCATCTTTGAGTACCCTAGAATTGCGCGCTCACGCATGCTCAGGGACGATTTCCTGATTGGAATTTCTCTCATTTTGGCTTTTGTGGATGGAATTCTTGCGTTTGTGTATGTGAATCGCGGAAACATTGAGCCAAGTATCAAGGACTTTACGGATGTCAACACGCATGTTTGGACTTGCCGGCCTCGCACTGGAAGTGAAGCGACAGCAACCGCGTTGATGGGTGTTCTCCTTGGTTTCAATGGATTAATCATGCTCTTGTGTGTGTTGATTGGGCAAATGACAAGACAAGCTGCGGCAAAATTTAGCGAGTCGAAATCTGTGGGGGCGATGGTGTATGTTAGCCTCGCTGCAGTTCTTTTAGGGCTGGTAAGCTATCGAGCAAGTTAAATATATATTAATTTAAACGAAAAAGGGAATCTGCTTTGGCCTCGAAGCAGCAACCATCAATATTTTCAGCTTACACAGAATCACTGGATCGATTGCTACATGGATTATCGCCGTCATATCTCCTGTCATCTTGATTGTTCCTGCGCTTCGTAACACTGCGGCTGGTGAAGGATCCAGAATCTCCACAACCAACCATTCAGACTCAATGAATGAAAGTGTCGATTCTACTCTTAACGGCGAGGTCCAGGCATTCATGTTTCAAATTGGCCTTCGTCCAAACAGATCAACTTCTCTCTGGAAAAGCGCATCCATGCTCGGAATCCCAGAGCTTGACATGTTAATTATTCTTGGTGGACAATATAGCGGAACATTCACATTATCCGAATGTAGTATTCGCGTGTTGGAGAAAACAACGATGGCGGCTAAAAAATCACAGGAAGAATGCATTGAGCTGACTGTAGGCGCAAACAAAACTGTATTCCTGGTAGAGTTTCCTCGCAAAGATTTGATGGAGGAGTTCAGAGGCTTGAGATCCAGATCGATTATGGCGAAAAAGCAAGCATCTGATTCTGGAAGAGGTACTAATTCACAAACTGGATCAATGACAAATGGCCGAACTTCTATTGCCACAAAAAGACAGTCAGCGGACATTCAAGATGGTGCCATATCCAAAAGGAATTCGATTAGAAAGTAGTTGTGTTTCGTTGAAAAAACTTATTTCACTCCAAGTTTCCCATTTATAGTAGAGACAGCGTACACAACAGTTTCACAACTACAATAAATCTCAATTGATCCTAATATTTATTAAACTAATTTAATTAACAGATTTTTCAACTTGATTGATTCTGGTGGAGATTGCCAGATCGTCAAAAAATTGGGCCCTCTCTCTTCTGATTCTCTCTTGGATTTCAGCATCTCTCTCGCACTCGCGACTCATGTCAAACATTATGTATACTTCTTCTGTCCCCGAGCTTTCTGGCCCCAGCGCTTCTGGTCCCTGTGTCCAAGATAATCAAAAGAAGGGGCAGCGTCACGATCAGACTCACCTTCATCTTCTGGCTTCAAGATATCAATACAGTCCCGAAAACAACTCAAATACTTGGCAGAAGATGATGAGTGGAACCCCAAAAGACGTATCCAGTTTGGCACTTGCGCAAGCCCAGCTCCAAGAATCGGCAACATACCAACAGCAACAAGTAAACGCGTTTCCCCCAACTTCTATATCAATATAATCTTACAATCTTTCTTTTATACTTGCAGTCAGCTATCCTTCCACCTAATCATGCTGAATCTGAAGCTACCTTGGCGGATGATGATTTATTGCCACCACTCTCCGAACCAATCAATCCACAAGCCCCCCAACAACAGCAACAACAACAGCAACAAAATTTCCAGCAAAACAATCAACTGTTTGGTTATCCTGAGGCTCAATCCCAACAATACGCTATCGCCCCATCCTGTGAGCCACGCGTTGGAGACTTTATCTTGACGGAAACCATCGGAGAAGGAACATTTGGGAAAGTAAAACTTGGAGTCCATTATCAGAATGGAGAGAAATGTGCAGTCAAGGCCATTCAAAAGTCGAAAATCAAAACCGTCAAGCAAATGAACAGCGTGCAGAGGGAAGTCCGTTTAATGAAGTTACTGAAGCACCCACATATTGTCGATGTTAAGGAAACACTTGAAGATGGTGACCAGGTTTGTATTTTTGAGTGACGGTGGGGAAGGGAATCTCTTGTTCTGAATTTGGGCAATCTCAAGAGAGGGGATTCCGTCTAGTGTTTTTATTGAAGATTAACATTCAGCTTCTGGGATAGATTTTTCTTGTTATGGAATATGCAAGCGGAGGAGAGTTATTTGATTACATTGCTCAACAGTGCCAGCAGGATGAAAACATGGCGCGCCTCTACTTTCGTCAGGTTGTTTCTGCCATCAATTACTGTCATCATGTATGCTTATAGATATACAAATGCGATGCAAAGGTTAATTTTGGTTTTAGAACTCCATAATCCATCGGGACTTGAAACCTGAGGTTTGCCATACTGATGCACCGTAACTGCTGGCTAACACTACAATTAGAATCTTTTACTGGACAAAAATGGAAACATCAAAATTATTGATTTTGGCTTTGGAAACACTTTTCATAGAGACAGAACTTTGGATACTTACTGTGGCTCTCCATATTACGCCGCTCCAGAAATGGTTAAAGGAATCCCTTACACCGGACCTGAAGTTGATATTGTAAGACCAACCCGACCAACCCACTCACTCGAAAATTTCTGATTTCTAAAGTAACCTCTTCAGTGGAGCCTTGGTGTTATTCTGTATGCGTTGATAACTGGGAATCTTCCCTTCGATTCCCGAGATATGTCGGTTTTGTACGCTCTTATCGCGAAAGGAGAATACGAGCCAATTAAGACAAGCGATAGTAATTGATTGATTTTTGGTGTTCCTTCGTCTAAAATTTGTTAAAATAGCGGCGAATCATTTGGTGTCAACCATGCTAATGGTAAATCCTCTTAAGCGAGCAAAAATGAATGACGTTATTGACCACCCGTAAGTTATCTGGATTCATAAGTGCTAGTATTGAAATTTCAAAATTTTTTAAGCTGGTGCAACTACGGATATACGGAAAAGATCCAATCTCACATTGTACAAAGACCGACAATCGTAGAAAACCCATCATCTCCTGCTATTGCAGAGCTTGTTTCATATGGTATCAGTGAAAGAGAGATTAGGCGGTTGCTCAATCTTGATTGTGGCTTGCATCCAATCAAGAGTCTATATTTTCTTGTGGCCGATTATCTAAACAGGTCAAAAACCCAAAAATCAAGACGTAAGATCCGAGAAATTCGTTTGAATATCGCGCTGTGATAACGTTAACAATTTTTTTGCAGCTGGCCAATCCTTCACTGCCCTTCAACCAATTCATCGAGGATCTCAACAGCCTCAGCAAACTCCTTTCAGACCAACATCAGCACCTATACCGACGACTCAACAACAGCTTCAGTCAGCGTTTCTAATGAGTGCTCCGTCCTTCCAACCGCAGCACGTGATTCATAACTCAACACAATACCACAACATACAGACGCCACACCGCGCATCGAGTCTTTCTCAAAGTCACTTTCATCATCCAATGTACAACTTTGTTCACATGACACCTCCCTCAGGAAGCCCCCTAAACACTCGTTTCGACGCAATGCTCTCATCATCGCCTCCAAACAACCCGTTCTTGCACCACCCTCTGCCCCAGTATCAAGCAGCCCCTGCAATCTCCTTTAATTTACAGCAGCATCAGAATCATTACCAACCCCAGCTTCAACATCAACCTCCACCCCACCACCACCACCAACAACCATATCCAGGATATCAAACGCAATGCTTAATCAATCCGAGTCCAACTTTCCAAGCACAGCAGCCACAATTTCAATATCAAAGGAGCTCAAATATACCCCTGGCACAGTCCCAATCGACGACAGGCACGACTTCTGGGTATCCCTTCGACCGCAGCGCCACCCCTGTGAAAAGAAAAGAAGAAGAGTTCGCTTGTAATAATGGCAGCAGCAGCAGCAGTAGCACTCCAAGCCAAGTGGCAACACCGAAACAAACGCCAACCCAAGATTGCTCGTTCCTTGCAACAACAACAGCGTCTAAAAGCAGTCCTGGTAGTCGCCTTTTTAAAGCCCTTGCGACGGGGTTGCGTCCAAAAAGTAAGAAAAAGAGCCGAGTAAAAGAAGAAGGTGGGAGGAAGAAAGAGCTCTTTTTTTTTCAGATTTTGCTAAAAACTTATACCTGGCTTGAACTACTAGACGGTAATAATGAGTCGGACGTTGATCTTCAAGCGACAACTGGAGGAAGGACATCTGTCAGTATTCGTCCCCAACCAGCATCAGCAGCAGGAGATTCTCCAGCCTCATTTGGACGCAAAAGCGTCTTTTCGCCACCAAATCTTGTTTCGAACGGAAGGAGACTGGGCAATGGGAATAACAGTGGTAGCTGCGATGAAGTCCTTGACAGGTCGCGACGAGACGCGAGATGCGGTCGCGGAGCACACACGAGAGAATCTGAGGAAGGAAGTGAAGTTGTGTGGGGCATGAAATGGACAGCAGCGCATAAGGAACCCGAAGAATGCGATGAGGAGCTATATGAAGACGATGATGATGTAGATGGGGAGTCTGTGAAAGTTGTTTATGATGATGACGGAAAAGTTCAAGTTGATCAAAGTGCCTCTCCAATTGCAAAAGCGGGTACCACTAGTTTGGTTCATCGACTATTTGGGAAGAAATCATGAGAGTTTCATTGAAAGAAAAAAACAACGTATCGTTTTAATGATTGTGGTTCATAATTCGCCGTCAAAAGATCTGCGTTGTCTCTTTCCTTCATCTCTTTCGAGAGACTCATCATCACGAGGCGCCACATGCTTCCCACCCTTCACATCGCCTCTTCCATGCTTTTTCGAAATCTGATTCAAATCACGATTACAAGATGGCCCCGTATAAGGCGGTTGACAAGCGCACCCCATTGGAGTACACGTCCCACGACCATTACAATCGCGAGGACAAGTATTATGTCCATACCCATTCTCCTTTTTGATTTTCTCAGCCCTCTTTTTAACATCCTCCAAATCCACTTCAGTTCCATCTTTCCCATGAATCTTGCCTTTCGCTTTTTTGGGAACGTATTTGCTTTGAGACCGGAGATCCGTAACGGGGTGTGACTTTTTCGTCCCCTTCTTCTTATTCTTGTTGTTCTTGTTGTTGTTGTTGCCGCGTCTCGCGAGAATAGCAGCTTCCTGTTCAGCAGCCGCCACACCCGTATTCACTTCATGATTCGCAGTCGCCAATTGACAAGTCTGCGCAAAACTAAGACGATGCGATTCAACGATATCCAAACTAAACGTCAAAATCGCATCGTTTGTGCATCCTTCAATGAAAGCGGCTGCATCCACGTATGGACACGTTGTGGGGTCGATTGCATTCACGCATGCGTCTCGAGCGTCTTTTTTGAATTGGTCGGAGGGCGGTGGGGGTGTGTCGCGGGTGTTGTATTTTTGGTGGGGGCAGGAAGAGTTTGTGAATCGGGTGTAGGCGGGGGTTTTGAATGTGCAGGCGTCTAGTAAGGGGATTTGGGAGGGTGGGATGCCGGTGGTGGGGATTTTTTCGAGGGGGATGGTCGTCCAGCCTGCTGGTGGCTTTTTGGCAAAAATAAAAAGACGCATTTTTAAAAACAAAATCAAGGAAGATATATATATTGTTTAAGCTTACAGCATGGGTTTTTGCTCTGGTTCCAACGTCTGATCCCGCTCTGTAACAGTATCATCGGCGAAATGAAAGTTTAGCAATCGAAAAAGAAGTTTGAAAAAAAAAGGATAGACATACTTTCTCGTTTGAAACAGACACTTTGAAGAAGATACAGGAGCTCCATCGGAGGCGTTCAAGCATCTTTCAAAGAGAATATCTCCTGCACCAACACGTTGACTTTCTCCAAACAGAATCGCTTGCTGAGAAAATGAGTATAATCCTTTAGGGACAAACAAACGAGCAAACCAATTTTAGAATATTATGATATATAGAAAAGAGAGAGAGAGATAGAGCAGGGGCTTACCTTTTGCCGGATTCGTGGGCCTTGTAAAAAAAAAAAGACAAGATGGAATTAAAAAAACGTTAAAAATTTACAAAAGAAAGCAAAATTCCGCTTACGCAGTGATAACTGGCTTGGCATATTGTTCTAATCCATACTTTGAAGAAGAAAAAAAAAGAAGTTAAAAAAAAAAAACGAAAATGCGATTTAATTTCAGAAGGGTTATTTTTTTTTTTTTGTAAAAGATAAACAACAAACCTCTGTCGGATCCGCAATAAAATCATTCCCCGGATTCCCATCAATCTGCCCAACAAGCCCACCCGTCAAAGCACTCCCATCCTTCTTTTTGCGAAAGTTTGGTGGAAATACATTATTCACAACCATGTACCAGCTTTTCCCGAACCAAAAATAGTTTGTGATTGTAATAGCGAATCCGTTGTCGAAGCGAAGGTTCACGTTGAAACCGTGTTGGTTTGGTAGCGCGTAGGTGTATACTGCGACTTGGCCCTTGTCTTTTCCAAACGGCTAGGTGTTGAGTGAAGGGAGGAGGAGTCGTCAAACCACACGCAACACAAAATAAAATGAAAAAAATGGAGCAGCAAGAAGGAGAACGGGAACTGTTTTTTTTTTTTTTTTTTGGTTTTTACCATTGTATACCCAGGCCCATTCGGATTCTTGACAGCATTCCACGGCGCAACAACCACCACCGTATCCTCATACTGCACCACAACCGTATCCATACACGTAACATAATTACTACAACTATACTGCCTCGTCTGCACGAAAACGCCATAATACTTGGACCGAAACAGCCACATCCAACCCAAATCCTGATAATCGAAATAATTCCCATCGGGCGTGTAGAAATGGGGATCCCCGGTAGACACTGAGCCACTGGTACCTGCGATAGTGTACACGACGGGGATCTTTGTAATGATTTGGTGGGCTGTGTTTTCGGCGGTGTTGCAGAGGAGGATGAGGGTTGGGATGGAGGTGTAGATTTCACCGCCTTTGGATCCTTGCATACCGATTCCGTAGCAGTTTGTTTGTTTGAAGGTTTTTTCAGAGCGTTTGAACTATGAAAGAGGGGGGGGGGGGGGGGGGGGGGGGGGGGGGGGGGGGGGGGGGGGGGGGGGGGGGGAGCATGTCAGGATGCTTAAAAAAAAAAAAAAAAGAAAGAAACTTACGTTCAAAGCAACGTTATCACAAACGATTCCATTATTGGTTGCAACCAATGAATCGGCGGGCACAAACTCTTCTCCTGGTGTAAAGTCGTGGCTCTCGACAGATCCAAACCATAGCAGTACCCACGCTTCAGTGTAATTTGCATACTGTGGGTCCAACTTGTCGGGGAGTTTTATTCCGATAGGCGTTCCCGGTTGGTCCGTTGCGCTTAACCGATAGATCTGATTACATTTGGTTGAGAAAAAAAAGGGGAAATCACACAAGCTCAAAACCCACTTGATCAGCTGTGTTGATAACAAGCCCAGGAATCGGAACGACGGCAGCAGCGTCGGCATAAAGTGTCTGAAGACAAGTCCAGGTAATCAGCAGACGGAGGGAATAGTAAACCATCTTTTGTTGATTCCCCTCTTTGTGTTGGATTTACAATCTGCCTGATTCTTTATTCCCAATAGAATACACTTACACTGACTTTGACGATAAGAGACCGGAATAAAAAGGGAATACATTGCCGAGCGGCAGTAAAAAAAAAAAAAAAAAAAAAAAAAAAGACTTATCCACAAAATTTTACTTATACCAAACAACCAACCAACAAAACAAAAAAACAAATTCAATCAATCAATCAATCAATCAATCAATCAATCAATCAATGAGTTATCCAAAAACATCCTGATCCAATCTACGTTTCCGCACCAACCCATCCAAAAACAAAATCAATGCTATCCAGAGAATAAGCCTACTGAACCCAACAACTTGAATCAATGTCCACCCCAGATAATAAACTGCTGAAAAAAAATGGAGATACAAGGAATTAATAAATGACGGTCCAGTACAAGGGCAGGATCGAGTACCCCAGCAAAGAGGAGACCAAACAGGTAGAAAAAAGTCACTGCTCTCTTGGAATCAGTGGGGACATTGTGTTGTGACAAATGTTTTTCGAGTCGAGTTCTTTTTTTGAAAGCAATGAAGAATGTCATATAGAGATTCAACAAAAAGACACATAATTCACAAAAGTTTACTTATAACAAACAAACAAACAAAACAAAAAAAACAAATTCAATCAATCAATCAATCAATCAAGTTATCCAAAAACATCCTGATCCAATCTACGTTTCCGTACCAACCCATCCAAAAACAAAATCAATGCCGTCCAGAGAATAAGCCTACTGAACCCAACAACTTGAATCAATGTCCACCCCAGATAATAAACTGCTGAAAAAAAATGGAGATACAAGGAATTAATAAATGACGGTCCAGTACAATGGCAGGATCGAGTACCCCAGCAAAGAGGAGACCAAACAGGTAGAAAAAAGTCACTGCTCTCTTGGAATTCAGTGGGACATGTGTTGTGACAAATGTTTTTCGAGTCGAGTTCTTTTTTTGAAAGCAATGAAGAATATGTCGTATAAAAATTCAACAAAAGGACACATAATTCACAAAAGTTTACTTATAACAAACAAACAACAAACAAAACAAAAAAACAAATTCAATCAATCAATCAATCAATCAATGAGTTATCCAAAAACATCCTGATCCAATCTACGTTTCCGCACCAACCCATCCAAAAACAAAATCAATGCTGTCCAGAGAATAAGCCTACTGAACCCAACAACTTGAATCAATGTCCACCCCAGATAATAAACTGCTGAAAAAATGAGATACAAGGAATAATAAATGACGGTCCAGTACAAGGGCAGAATCGAGTACCCAGCAAAGAGGAGACCAAACAGGTAGAAAAAGTCACTGCTTCTTGGAATCAGTGGGACATGCGTAGTGACAAATGTTTTCGAGTCGACTTCTTCTTTTGAAAGCAGGGAGCCTGTATTGTAGAAGCGAGAAAGACGGGCGTCTTTGGCGGTCCACACGTTGCGAAGCCATTCGTCAAAAGGCTTTTTGCGGTCTTCTTCGAGCGAGTTGATTGAGTCGGGGGTGAAGCCGGGTATTTCGGGGACAGAGAAATGGGTACAGTGGACGTGGATTTCGAGTGGGTACTGGCCATTGAGAAAGACCTTGTCTGGAAGCAATACTTCAAAAGGGATTTCGTTTGGTTTGACTCCAGAGTAACCAATTGTCAGGTCAAAAACATCAGTAGCGACTGGCTGCAGGTCTTGAATAGTGTAAAACAGACCGGTGCTCTTTGGCAGGATACAATGGTTCGGGTGAGAATCCAAGGTGCCCATCTTTTCAGCGTATTTTCTGCTCTTTTCAATGTTTCCTGGGGTGTTTAGGGTTCCTTCGGGGAAAATCAGCATCCAAAGGGGTAGGTTCTTGTCTTTGCGTGCTAGCGACAAGTTTTTCCTGAGAATGGGTCTGTCCTTGTCGAGTTTTTGGTTGAGGTAGATGAATTCGAAAAGCGACATTGCTTGGCCCAGGATGGGAATCATGCTGAGGACTTTGATCATCATGACTCTGAAATCGCCGTGCAAGTTTCTGTTCCATGTTGAATGAGTGAGTGTTTGATGAGTGATACGTACAAGAACAAGAACCAAAACACAACACAAATACCTGTGCCACGCCACGCACCACAGATACAGCCAGTCTGGGTAGATTTGGTGGTTCGCCATGACGACCATCTTGCGGTCGGCGTGCATGCGCGGCAGGTCGCCGGACACGACGAGGGCAGCGCCGGGCGTGAAGAGGTAGGCGGTGAAGACGACGAGGGCGCCGACGGCTTTCTCGACGTGGCGCACGGCGGCGCGGAAGGCGGCGTGGCCCGCGGCGAGCAGCGGCAGCGCAACGGCGCCGACGAGCACCGCCGCGAGCGGCACGAGAACCCACAGCAGCGCAAACACAAAGAGCCGCGCAAAGAAGAGCGGCGTCTTCTTGGCCTTTTCTGCTTCTTTGCGCGCCGGCGCCTCGCCGCTGGCTCCCGCACTGCCCGGCGCGCTGCCCGGGATCGTGGCGCTGCCAAAGAAGAGGCTCTTGACTATATCCATTTCTTTTCTTTGACTGGTTGTCTAAATATGGAACAAGCACAAGCAAAAACGATTTCATTCTCCATGTCACTCACTCTGCACGGACGCGCTTTTTGTTGGTGTGCATTGTTTGGTTCCACGAAAAACTATAATGTCGTTCCATTCACTACGCTATTCTACGGCACTGCAACAACAACAACAACAGTACACACCCAGTGCCGGTAGTAGTAGTAGCAATCTCATGGCGTTTTCTTACTCCAGCCTCGGAAATCAAACTCACTCCGACTCAACAACACTCTGGAGTTCCACCATTGTCATTCCCATCACCACCTTTATTTTGGGTTCCGCTTTTGAAATGAGTATTGGTGGTTTGATTCTTTATATTGTTCACATTTTTGAAGGTGAGGATGAGAAGAGAGGAATCTTTTTTTTTTTTTTTTTTTTTTTTTTTTTAAACTTTGCGATGTATCACTCATTGATTCAACATAAAAAAACAGAACCATCCATTGACACACCACGCCGGATATACAGTCCTTTATTTATTATCATGAGCTTGTTTAATATCTTGTCTCTTGTTTACAATTTCATGTTTCTGTATTCGTTTCTTTTGAATCCACAGAGTTGTTGGATTGCTGATTTCTTGTGTAATGTTTTTGCTCAATTGTATTATCTTGTTTTTGGTGAGATTCTTTCGTTTACCGCCGAAGGCGGTATTTTTTACCGCCGAAGGCGGTGTTTTCTACCGCCGTAGGCGGTGTTTTCTACCGCCGAAGGCGGTGTTCTCTACCGCCGAAGGCGGTGTCTTCTACCGCCGAAGGCGGTGTTTTTCTTACTTTTCTTCTTTATTCTACCGCCTTCCCACCGCCGTAGGCGGTGATTTTCTTTCTTTTCGTGTTTTTCTTTCTTTTCTTCTTATTCTACCGCCGTAGGCGGTGTTTTCCTTTCTTACTTTCCGATTTATCCATTCACTAACCTTATACTTCCGTTCCTCAGATTCCTTTATACTCTTCAAATCATGGAGTGTAGCAGGTTTCGATAAAACAACGTTAGTGATTGCATTGATTTGCGTACTACATCGAGCCGGATGGGCCCTATTTGATCTCATCACATCCAACGCCGTATGGGTGAATGGATCTTGTGTGTTTATTCAGAATCCATTGAGTGGGTCAGGGTAAGAGATTTTTTTTTTTTGGTTTTATTTCTATATAATTTGACTTTTTTTCTTTCTTTTTTTTTTTGATATTTAATAGAGTCAGCGCGGCTGATCTCCTTTGCGATTTTGTTGCTACAATCGTGTCACTCTGGTTTTGTAAACAGAGGCTCAAAAACTGTTTTTCGATTGGCGTCAATGGTCAATCGTTTGCAAACGTTCTTTATATTTTAATCTCAGAAAACGGTAATTTACCTCCTTTTTTTTTTAATGATTCTTCTTATTAATATTGAAAAAAAAACTTGCCAACAAAAACAAAACAAAAAATCAAGTGCTTCGAAGTTTCGTGATTCTAATCACAAACAGTTTGATACTATGGTGCAATTTCGCCGCAGGAACAGATCCAATGCTGTTCCCAATAGTCTATGCTATCCAAAGCTGGGTGTTTGCAAGGCTCTTGAATATGGAGTTTGTATGGGTGGGAGTAAGGAAAGCAGCGAATGAAGGAAGCAGCCATCATAACAACAATAGTAAAGCAAATAGTTCTATTAGCAAGCAAACATCGAGTCTAGTGTTGCAAAAGAAGGGTTCAGTTTAAAAAAACAAATCAGTTTCCTGAGTGAAACTGGAAAGAATAATAAATGGGGAGGTGGGTTTGGTTTTAGAGAAATGTAGTGTACAGTGGTTTATTTCTTTAGTTTTTTTTTTTTTTTGTAACCTGTTGTTACCTTGTCATCTATTTTTCTGGGTTTCGGACAAAACAAAAAATACCTGGGATCATTCAGCTTTTGCAACCAAACCTCCCCCCCCCCCTGCAATAATGAACGCCTTATGCACAGCACGACTCACTGAAGAAAGAAAACAATGGCGGAAAGACCATCGTTGAGTACAGCAATAAGCGCTGTCAACAAAAAGTCTGTTTGTTTACTTCCAAAAAAAAACCAAACACAACCCTTTCCAGCTTTTGGCTTCTACGCAAGACCCGACAAGAACAAAGATAATTCCTTGAATCTGATGAAGTGGCAAGTTGGGATCCCAGGTATTTTTTTCGATTGTTTTGGTACTCCTTGTTTACACTTTTCTCTCTTTCTCTCTTTCAGGAAAGAAAGATACCCCTTGGGAAGGTGGGATGTACAAAATGATGCTCGTGTTTCCGATCGAGTACCCACAGAAACCACCTCGTTGCATCTTTACTCCCACAATCTTTCAGTAAAGTAACATTTTTGAAAACAGAGTCGTGCTCATGTCCTCCCCCCCCCCCCCTCTGATACTATTTTTTTTTCTTTCCCCACCAGCCCCAATGTATTCCAATCGGGCGACGTCTGTCTCAGTATCATCAACGAACAGCAAGATTGGAGACCCAGTATCACTGTGAAGCAAATCCTTCTTGGAATCCAAGATCTGTTGAATGATCCGAATCCTGCGAGTCCAGCGCAACCTGCGGCTGAAGCCATGTTTCGAAAGAATAGGGTACGAGTTCTATTGTTATTCCAAATAATTTTTATTCACGTTTTACTTTTTGTAAGGTTCAGTATGACCGAATGATTCGTCAACAAGCGGTTGCAAATAAAGCAACAGACTCGGAATAACTTTTTTACAATATACATGCCATATCGCTGCCACATTGATTGGCTCAATAAAATCTGTGTTTTTTTTGGGGATTGTCGTATTCTGGAGAACCATAAGACATAGGAGAGAGATAATTAGTAATAAAGTCAGACGTTCCAAAGGATCTCATCTGTCCCACCAACGGTTACCCAGCTGAGCTCCACATTTTTTCCTTTGAGTCGTCGGCCTCTATTCAGGAGTGTACAGGAGTATGAGAGTTACCTGGAAGCACAGAGGAGAGGCAGGATCCCATATAGCAACACCCGGTTCGCGACCGTTATCGCACAAACGATTGGTCTTCGCTTGGACTCGGTTCGCGACCGTTATCGCACAAACGATTGGTCTTCGCTTGGACCCGGTTCGCGACCGTTATCGCACAAACGATTGGTCTTCGCTTGGACTCGGTTCGCGACCGTTATCGCACAAACGATTGGTCTTCGCTTGGACCCGGTTCGCGACCGTTATCGCACAAACGATTGGTCTTCGCTTGGACCCGGTTCGCGACCGTTATCGCACAAACGATTGGTCTTCGCTTGGACTCGGTTCGCGACCGTTATCGCACAAACGATTGGTCTTCGCTTGGACTCGGTTCGCGACCGTTATCGCACAAACGATTGGTCTTCGCTTGGACTCGGTTCGCGACCGTTATCGCACAAACGATTGGTCTTCGCTTGGACCCGGCTAGCGACCGTTATCGCTTAATTCCCGCTACTTGTCGAAGACAAAATTGTCCTAGCACCGTAATTACGGATGTTAACCGAGCACTAACATGTATTCATGTTCAATTACGTTGTTTATTGTCTTTGTAAAAAAAAAGAGAAAGAGAGAAAGGACAGGATGCAGGAAGGGAGAGTCCTTAATTCAATGGAAGATGGAAATTGAGCTTAGCCGACCCAAGCAGCGAAACCCTAATCGGATCGACAAGATACAGAGGGAGCGTTTGCGCACACAACAGGATCACGTGACAGGTCACGGGACGGGCGAAAAAGCAACAAGCCCCAAAAAAAGAGGGAACAAACACGATTCCCTGTTTTCCCCACCCAAGCGATGAATCACCAACAATCAATGTCCACCCTCGCAGCAGAAGAGCTGCAAGCAAAACTATCGTCGCTGATGAACGAAATCACCGCCTTCGGAGATATCAGCTCAACCACAGACGTGGAGAGCGTTGACAAATACCAAGCAAAAGTCGCAGAGTTAGCGGCAACGCAGAAGGCGAAGATACTGTTGGAAAAGAAAGAAGCGAACTCACGGGAGGCCCTCAGAAGCGAATTGGAGAGAGCCCCAGGAAAAATGAGAGAAGCGCATCGGCAGAGCGCCTCCTCGAAAAGAGCGCTCCTGGATCTAGGCACCGTGGACAGGTACATAGAGAAAGACGGACAGACAAGAGAGGAGTGGGAGACGAAGCACAAGAAGGTTAGCCTGCAACGACACCTGAAGGGCTTCTAAAAAACACGAAATTAGTTAACGACAGAGATCGAAGGATGGACGCAGCATCTCCAATACTGGAGCGGCTTGATCCGAGATGCAGCCGAAACGGAAGCAGTGGTCCAAACGGCATCAGCGCTTGCCTCAACCCGAGCCTCGGGGAGTTCAACACCGTTCCAGACCGCCGGAAGCTGGACGCCTCCAGGACTCGACCTACCAGCTGCCATAGCCGCCTCGATTTCCGTGGCCTTGAATCACCACAAAGCAGCACCTGCGAAGACAACGGAACTGAAGATCCCCAAAGAAATGGAGTGGTTTGAACATGGAGTCACCAACACTACTTTCATGAATCTCTGCAGATGGCTCGCGAAAGCTAAGAACTACTACTCCAAAGCAAACGGCAATGATCTGTCGAAATCTCTGCGACAAGAGCTCTACCGACACATGCTCGACGAAGGGACGGCGAAAAGAGTGATAGAGCGAATGGATGCCGACGACTACAAGGACCTTTGCCGGAAGATTCTAGCCGTGCACTTCAACTGCAGCTTGGCAGCAGTCGATGAGAGAGTTTTCTCCGCAGCGTCGAACTATGCAGCTCCAGCAGGAAAAGACATCGTAACCTTCAACAACGAACTCACTTCAATGCTGGAGTGGACGGCAACGGTGCTAAGCAGAGAACGTTACGTCGAGCTGCTGCCCATAGAACTTCAGAATTTCGTAGATGCCGAATCGAAGCCCGACTTGCCATCACTCATGGAGTACGCCGAAAGAAGGGGTCATGGACGGACCTTCAACTCAGCCCCCGAACCAAAGCGACAACGGACAAGTGCCCCGGTCACAGCAACGGTTGGCCCCATCCCTGCGAACACAGGGATCACCGCAAACCCGAACCTTAGCACCGCAGCAACCCCGCAGACGGCACCAGTGTCCGTTCTAGACCAGCCATGTATGTCGCACCCTATTGGAGCATCAGGGCGGAGTCACACAAACCGCCAATGTAGATTCCCTTCCGAGAGTCACAAAGAAGTTCTCCGAAAGAATGGTGTAGCTGAAATCTGCCTGGAATGCAAAGAATACAACAAGCTGGACCAGAGAGTAATGTTCAAGCACTTCCAGCAGACCTGTAAACATGCAAACGGGAAAGGAGACGGCAAACCCATTAGTCTAAAAGTCATGGGTGCTTCTATCACGTACTACACCACAGAAGATACAACAGAAGCCCCTGAGACTACCGGAGAAGAACAGGTTGCTGTAAATCCATTTCCATTTTTCAGTACTGGACGTTTCAATTTGTGAAATAAATTTTTTTTGTGTTCCAATTACAACCAAACCAATATGCGAGCTATTGGGAAACTGCTCACAACCTGGCTAGTCTGCTTCGGCCTGCTGATTCAAGCCCTCGACCGACCCCCTGCAGGGAAACTGGTAGATGAGAAGATCACGGCCCAAGAAGACTACAACAGACAGCAGCAATTCAGCCAGCCTACAAGAGTGACAACGCCAGAACCGTTGAAGCTACCGGATGAAAAGCGAGAAGCGAACGCAGATTATCAAAGGCAACAGCAAGGATATCAAAGAGAGGTATGCAACAGATAGTGTGCAACATCCGAACTAAAGAAGGGGCAGTCATTAAATAGCGAAGGAGCCCGGAGAGACTTCGCAGCAACAGACCTGATACCAAACTTGAGACTGGGAAGCCACATCAGAACTAGGATACTGGTCAACGGAAAAGATCGATGGGCTATGTGCGATACTGGAGCCCAAGCCACTATCCTCAACTCCACGTGGGCTGCAGCAAACGACATCGGCATTAGCGGAAAAGCAAAATTGAGAGTTGTAGGATTCGACAATATCCCACAACAGGTCACCTTCAACGTATCGGAACCAGTAGAATTCGTAAACTTCAATGGTAAGCCACCAACACCCGTACTGCCTGGCTAACTGGAACCACTTACCAGGACAACGAGTTAAGAGAAGGGTTCTCCTGGCAAACAATCCTGACGAAATTTTAACTCTGGGAACGGATATCTTGCCAGATATTGGCATTGGGCTGACAGGGTTATCAGCGTCAGGAGACACCCCCCCACCACTGCCGTTCGGAACAGCCACAACTCCAGCAATCGAGTTCCCACCAGCCCACCTCACTGACGACGACATGCAGAAGAAGGAGAAGCTACTAGCCGCTATCCAACCATACCTCGACAGGAATGCCGAGATAGACCCATGGGCTAAAACAACAATCGTAGGATCTGAAGTCCTCATCAACCTGATAGACGGTGCGAACCCCTCATGGATCCGACAATACAAAATTCCAGCGAAACGGGAGGAAGCTGTTGATATGCAGATACAGAAGTGGATTGATGAGCGGAGTATTGTGGAGAGATCAGGCCCATCTCAGTGGAATGCTCCTTTGATAGCGCCCCCCAGGGTAGTGAACGGAGAGGTGACGAAAGTGAGAGTATGCTTGGACGTGAGAGGACTGAATTCGCAGACGGTGGATTACACCAGGGCATTCCCAAATTGCCGTGATGCTCTCGAGACAGTCACAGAATCAACAGTGTTCTCCACAATTGATCTAGAAGGCGCCTACCAGCAATTTGCTGTCCACCCTGATCACCGCCATCTGACATCATTCACCTGGAAGGGCAAGCGGTACGAGTTCCAATCACCGCCTTTTGGCCTAAAGAACATGCCTGTATTCTTCCAAGAACAAATGGAAAAGATCTTCGGCCACATCGAGTATGTTGTGGTGTATATGGACGACCTATTTATCCACTCACGTTCTTGGGAAGAGCATACAAGCCATCTGATAACAGTGATTGAGAAGTTGACGGAGAACAACCTGCGGATCAGCTTGAAGAAGTGTCAGTTCGGCCACCGGGAAGTGAAACTGCTGGGATTTATGAAGAGCGCACAAGGGATACGTATCGACCCCGACCGGTTCACGGAAATAGCAAAATGGAAGCCCCCAAGGGAACCTGGAGCTTCTTTTACTAAAGTCGGGCATATGCTCGGATTTTTAAACTACCTGCGCGACCACATTCCAAACTACGCCTTGCTAGCGGCCCCTCTTGAAGAAGTCAGAAACGCAAAAGACCCTCACGCAAAATGGGGTCCTGCTCAAGACGCCTCCTTCAAGGCTTTGTGCGAAGCCGCAGCCAACGCCCCCATCCTATCACCCCCAGATTATGAGAGACCATTCTTTGTAGCAACAGACGCATCAAACTTCGGAATTGGGGGAATGTTGTACCAAAAGAATGACAAGGGAGAACGTCTATATATCCAGTTCACGGCAAAGACATTCACAGATAGACAAACCCGGTACTCAGCAACACACAAGGAACTGCTAGCAATTATCCATTGTCTCAAGAAATTCCACCCTCACTTGTATGGAGCGCGCTTCACGTTGGAAACCGATCATCAGGCGTTAACTCACCTGTTCTCACAAAAGCAACTCAGCGTAGTACTCCAAGGATGGATAGATACATTGCTATCATACGACTTCACCATTTCTCATGTCCCTGGAATCAAGAATAAGCTCCCCGACGCTCTCAGCCGAATCCAGGAAGACTTCGAAACTGCAGTGCCCCACAGTGTCCTAAAGCGTTCCAAAGCCACTGAATGGGACGACAGTGATTTGGTCTCTCTAGGTGAAGGATTTCTCCCGGACACGTCTCACAAATTGGAACCACAGGCACACGCTTCCCTCAAACACCTTAGTATAGTAGACCCCGCTCTCCACAGAATCCCCGAACCAGAAGAGAGAGAGACCCTGCTACAGGAAGCCCACGGGAAAGGCCACTTGGGAACCCAAGCAATTGTGAAGCACCTATGGGCCGAAGGGATCGACTGGCCGTCAATCAAAACAGATGCTGCAGAACTCACCGCCAAATGTGTCGAATGTGCGAGATGGAATATCGGGAAGCACGGATTCCATCCCCTACGGTCCATAACCGCAGGCCTGCCGCTGGACCACATTGCCATAGATCTGTTCCAGATTTCAAAGAGCTCGGAGGAAGGATACAACTATGTCCTTGTCTTTGTTGATGTCGCGACAAAATTTGTAATTCTGCGACCAATTAAAACCAAAGACGAGAGGACAGTGACGGACACCCTACTACAAATATTCTGCGACTTCGGATTCCCAAAAATCATCCAGAGCGACGGCGCACGGGAATTTTGCAACAAGCTCTTCAAGACTATAAGCGAAGAGAACTCACATAGAGTGACCACACCATACGCTCCACAAGGGAACGGCCTCGTAGAACGACACGTCCAGGACGCAAAAACTGTACTTATGAAGATGTTGGACAGCGATTTCTCACACTGGCAAGAACTAATCCCATGGGTCCAATACTCCCTCAATACAAAGGTGAAGAGAACCCACTCGTCGACCCCATTCAGCTTGATGTTTGCCAGAGTGGGAAACAAGCTCACGGACTACGCATTTACCTCAACGGAAAGCATTTCCCTGGAAGAGTTACAAAAACGGTGTGATACGATGCACGACCTGGTGTTCCCCGTGGTCGCAGAAAAGTTGAACAAGTATCAAGAGCGGATGCGGCTGAAATTCGATGCGAAAAACCGAGCCACAATCAACCGTTTCGAAATAGGAGCATTTGTCATGACACTACCAGACGTTCGGAACTCGAAACTGGAACCGCGCTATGAAGGGCCATACAAAATCATTCATAGAACCAGGCAGGGAACACTCCAACTACTGGACGCAGACGGGAAAGTGCTCAACCGGAAATACGCCCCTCAGCAGCTGAAACTGGTATCATCTGACACTTTCTTTGAACCGACAGCGGAAGTAAGAGGGATAGTGAAGCACAGGCAAGAAAAGGATGGATCGAACACATACCTCGTGGAATGGAAAGACAAAAACTTCCCAAACCAATGGGTACCTTACTCAGACTTCAAGGACACCGCAATCATTATGAAATACCACGACAGCATCAACCCCAACTCGAAGAGTTTCAGGAAAAATGCGCAGAAGCGACGGCGCTCCGAACAAGAACCAAACGAGCTCTCGGAGGGGGAGGGGGAGTGATGTCGTATTCTGGAGAACCATAAGACATAGGAGAGAGATAATTAGTAATAAAGTCAGACGTTCCAAAGGATCTCATCTGTCCCACCAACGGTTACCCAGCTGAGCTCCACAGGGATCATCTTATATCAACTCGTTTGAAAAAAAAAATCCGTGTTTATATAAGGGGTTATTGGTTTTTTTTAACTTAAGGCGAGAAAGGTGGAAAATGATACAAGAATACAAAAAGGTGAATTCAAAAGAAGAAGAAAGAAAGAAAAAAAGGTAAAAAATTAACAAAACATACAACCCTGTTCTTGGAAGCCTTCCCTCAATGCATCCAAATCAAAAAACAAAAAAGGTGGCACTCTCCCGCGTGTGTTTGCATGTATGTGTATGGAACAATTGATGGATCAAGTGGCGCTAGTCAAAACCCGCAACAAGGCAATATCATCTTCCACATCCGCTCTCCCCAGCCCATCACACGTCGGTGGAACAACTGCCCCAGCACTGCTATTATTCCCAGAGTGACTGCTACTTCGTCTCCCATTCGACACGGCTGTATTCCTTCTCCCCTTCTTTTTCAAAACCGACTGTCGAATCCAGTCTGGGAATCCATTGGCCCCAACACTACTACTACGAAAAATGGCATCATGCATTTCTTTCCGTTTACCACGTCTCGCCAAGGGCGGCACACTTGCTTCCAACCCACCGCCACCGCCACTCAAGCTCCCAACAACACCAGACACAACTCCGCCACTATCCCCGCTACCCCCACGCCCACCCGAAAGGTACTCGAACTGGATCCCATGCGCGCCCCACACCAACGATTCCGACAAAAGAGCCCGCGCTTGCTTCCGCTTATCCAGAAATGTATCGTTTGCCATTTTCGAACACGCCAAACACGTTTCGATGGCGCTGGACCGCGAGAATTCTAGTTTCGAGAGCGCGAGGAGGGAATATGTGTCGTGCTTTGTTTCTATTTGGTGGAGTTCCTTGAGGAGGTCTGGATGGAAATCTTTTTTTTTTTTTTTTTTTTGGTGTTTTTGTTATTTTAGTTGGTTGGAAAACAAAAAAAATCACAAGAGAGATTTTCTCTCCGCACACACCTGCTTTCAAAAGAATCTCTTCCATATCTATTTCTGCTTCCTTGAGAGCATACAGTTGGTGGAACGTATCAGTCAATTGTTGGTGTAATTGTTTGGCTTCGATTTTGGCATTTTTTAGAGAGAGCTTCAGTTGTGTTGTAGGTATGTCGTCGGTAGGTAAGGGGTCATCTTCTGGGACTATTTTGACAATTTGTGGGTTTAAGTTTGAGAAAATTCAATTCTCGAGAAGGAACATCAGGGGGGTTGACAGTTCCCAAACACAACAAACAAATAAAAAAAAAAAAAACACTCACCAACATCACCCAAATCCAGCGCATTCTCATCATCGTCATCATCATCATCATCATCAACATCATCATCATCAGACGAAAGCTCCTCCGAATCATCCACTTCTTCATCATCGTCTTCCTCCAAAACATGTATCCGTTCATTCACCAAAGTTGGTGGTGTTGGTGCATCTAGAAACGGCTTGCTTGGTAAACCGCTATCGCCACCACCACTATCGCCACCAGCATCGCCACTTTTTTTAACAAGTTGAGCCGCGTTTCGCAATTCTTTGTCCTGGGCGGCTTTGAGTTTCTCCTTTTTGGCAAGCCAGTTGCGCCAGAGAATTTCCTGGACGCGAGGATGAAGGCGACCTGTTGTGTGTATGTATGTATGTGTGTGTGTGTGTGTGTGTGTGTGTGTGTGTGTGTGTGTGTGTGTGTGTGTGTGTGTGTGTGTGTGTGTGTGTGTGTATGTGAGTGTGTGCAAGGTGTTTTGAAAAAGAAGGAGGAGTGTTCGGTAACATGATAACTCAATTAGGTGTGTTGCTTGGTTGGTGAAGGAATGAAAATTTTCCCTTTGCTGTCACTCTCCCGCACAGACGCGACCCACCAACCAACCCCCAGTACAAATAAATAAAATAAAAAAAAAAACATGAGGACAACAAGAAAAAGGAAGGAAGTACAGTAAGGATAGAAAGGCCTCCGCTTTTTTTTTGTGTGTATATGCGTGTGTGTGTGTGTGTGTGGTTTTTAACTCAACTGCCCTCCGGCGGTACTGGCGGCACATAGTCTTCTTCATCCTCATAGTTCCAGGTATTAGCAGGCTGTTGCTCATCCTCCGGTTGATCCGTGCCTTCCACTAAATCATCCGCATCGTCAACATCAGAAACCACATCGTCGTCATCGTCGTCGTTGTTGTTGTTGTCGGCTTCTGAGATCGCGTCTTCCGCCTCCGGCGCCGCAATCTGGATGGTTGGGCGCAGCTGCGGCGGCTTCGCGCCGGGCTGTGCAAGAGTCGGCGCGGCGGGGGGATAGTTCTGCGGCGGCGGCATCGGCGGGGAGTCCGCGGCGGGGGCAGCGTTTGGCGTCGCTGTTTGGCGGCGTCTGGCGGCGGCGGCGGCAGTGGCGGCGGCCGCGGGCGCGCGCCGGGTTTCGCTGTTGGGCGACGAAGACGCGGGCGGCGGCGGCGGAAAGACTGAAACGGCGGACGACATTGGAGAGAAATTTTTGAATTCAATTCAACACAATTTCTTGATTTCCCTTTTTTTTTTTGACTTGAAGGCAGAACGCGTTAGAAACCTCAAAAAAAAAATACATGAATAATAATAATTGATATTAAAAGTTATATCTTTTTGCTAAATCATGCGTATATACTCGAAGTGAAAAAATTTCCTTCCAATTTCCTGGTTAGGATCCAAAAAAACAAAAGAAAGAAGGAAGAGTCTATGGATCATATTATTTATCAAGTGGAGTGTGGCATGGATAACGCCAGTTGGAAGAATTGCCAAAATCGTATTATTTACAAAGAATATTTGTCAAGTGTCAAAAATATGCAACTGGTATTCTTTGGGAGATTGTTTGGTATCATCATCTGTCTGCATCGCACAGCGACATCTGCAGGTGAAATTCATCTCTTTCGAACGTTATGATCTCTTGCATTCAGGGGAATTCCAACCCAACCCGGACCTTCAACTAAACCTTACAAAAAAAAATGCAAAAAAACCCGCGCAGTCACAATCAAAGGAGGAGGCGCGTCTTTTCCCGCACCAGCGTATCGCGAGGCCATCGACGCATTCGACAAGATCTACAGCGCTGATATCGCGGCCGCAAGTTACACATCCTCTGATTCCACAACAGGACAAAAACAAGTATACGCGGGCCAAGTCAACTTTGGCGGATCTGATATCGCCATCAACATTGCCCAATGGAACGCGTCTAATTGCGCTACCCGCCATAGTAGGCGGCGTTGGAATCTCGTACAACCTACCCGGAATAACCCAAAACGTGCGACTTTCACGAACCGTACTCCCAAGAATATTTGACGGGACAATCACAATGTGGAATGACGCGGATATATTGAAGGAGAACCCGTTTCTGGCAAATGTGAGCAACTTGATTACGGTGGTTGTTAGGAGTTCCACGTCAGGGACGAGTCAGAATCTGTTTAGAGGATTGGCGTTGATGGATGCGTCTACTGGGTACCCAAACACGCCCTTCACGGCAAAAGGATATAAGCTGACGCTCAAGAATTCGTTTACTGCTGCAAACACTGTGTCTGCAGCTATTATTGTGGGTTCTGTCCCATACACTCTAACCTATTTGACGCAAGTAGAAGCCAAGGACCTAGAAATCGCGTCTCCCACGTTAACCACAACCGCATTAATCCAGCACCCGAACGGCGACTTTGTGGAATGGTCTTTTGAATCTGGACAGCTGGCCATCAATGCAATCAGCACAGCCGAGCTCCGCAGCCTAAACAAATCCTCATCAGCAATATCTCTCATGGATAAATCGGTGAAGGGAGCTTACCCATGGACGATCGTATCCAACATTGTGATTGACCCTTCCAATATTGCGTCCGACTACGAGACGACAATCTGGACGCTTCGGTTTCTTTTGGTTTTTGGTCACGAGTCCAGTGTACTCAAACAACAATGGTTTTGTGGCTATTGCAAACACGAGTATTCAAGAGGAGATCTTGTCGGTTCTGTTCCATAATGTTACGTTCAAAGGAGATAAAATCTATGGGCTGTCGGTGTGTGATCCGTTGCCTGATGGGACTTACTTGAACCCATGCGTTCATGGAAAGTGTGAGCAGCCGTATCCGTATCAAGACGCGTCTATCCAATGTGTCTGTGACTTTGGGTATGAGAATGTAAATGAGAGTAACTGTTCAGAGCGCGCGCCGTATTTCGTGCCTGGAATATTGACTGTGGTTCAATGGATTCTTTTTGCAAGCGGGTGCGTGTTGGTTTTGGGGTTGATTGGTCTTGTGATCAAGAATAGAAATCAGCCGGGTGTGAAGGCGATTTCGCCGTCGTGCAATATTAATATCCTGGGTGGGTGTTTGGTTGGGTTGTTTGCGATTCCGTATCAGGCGGCGACTCAGACTGTTGGGGTTTGTTATGCTAAAGCTATTATTCCTGCGGTGGCGTATGGCATTTTGTTTAGGTTGGTCCTCTGGAAACTTTTCAATGACTTAATTTATTTTTTTTTTGCTATATTGAAACCAACAGCATGGTTTTCCTCAAAGCATTACGGATATTTCTCATCTTTGAGTACCCACGTATCGCCAGATCGCGTCTTTTAAAAGACGATGTTTTGATAAACGCGTCTCTCTTGATTGCGTTTGTAGATGGAATCCTTGCCTACATTTACGTGCATCACGGAAAGATTGAGCCCAGGATGCAAACTTTTGAAGGAGATCTGCTAACGCACATTTACACCTGTAAACCACGTGATGATGCAGAAGGCATAGCAATGGCATTGATGGCTATTTTGTTTAGTTTCAATGGGTTGATTATGGTTCTTTGTGTTGCGATTGGGTACATGACGAGACAGGCTGCTGCAAAGTTTAGTGAGTCGAAATCTGTTGGAGCTATGGTGTATGTAAGCTGTGCAGCAGTTTTACTGGGAGTTGTAAGTTGCCTTTTTTTTTTTGGTGGTTTTGATTTCAAATCAAATTGGTAAATGGATAAATAACAAACTGTATAGGGAATATGTTTTGGTATAGAAGCGAAAAGCGTTAGTGTTTTCAATCTTCACAGAATAACTGCGTCAGTTGCCACATGGACCATTGCAGTGATTTCCCCAATGATTCTGATTGTGCCAGCTCTTCGCAACACTGCTGGCGATGGCGGTAACTCCAAGCTTAGTACAAATAGTCGACAATCTAGCACCAGTAATGGAGATGGCAAAGAGGGTGTTGGGTTGAATGGAGAAGTGAAAGCGTTCCTGTTTCAAGTTGGAATTCGACCCAAACGAGCAGTTGCATTGTTATGGAAAAGTGCATCCATGCTTGGAATCCCGGAGCTGGACATGCTCATCATTCTGGGTGGTCAATACAGTGGAACCTTTACGTTGTCGGAATGCGCCATCAAGGTTATTGAAAAGACGACGGTGGCTGCTAAGAAATCGAGTGTATTGAAAAACAAAAAAGAAAGAAAAAAAAAGAAAGAAAAAACAAAAAAAACCAAATGGCAGCCACGCAGCAGCAGCAGACGGCGCACATGCGGGCAGTCGTCTGCGAGTACCAGCGCTCGCTTGCGGGGTCTGCGCGCGGGGCGGCGCTGCGGCGGAGTGCGCCTGCGCGCTTCCGGGCGCTGCTCGGCGACGAAGACGCGCTGGTCGACGCCGCGCGCCGCTCAAACTTCCACACGCTGCGGCGCCTCGGCGCGAAGCAACTGCGGCGGCTGGTGGGCGGCGTGCTGGCGGCCAACGAGGACTTTGTTGGTGTTGGTTCGAGCGATCTAGGCGATGAAGTCAATGAAGTCAATGAAGACGACGACTCGGACTCGGACAATGAAGAAGACGAGAGCGACTCGGTCAACGAGGAAGACATCGATCGCGTCAAGCTCGTGGCAGTCAAAGACACAAACTCTCTCAACAAGCAAGTAGTTATACTGCCTTTTGATGCCTTGTCTGATCTTTTTGGGTTATCCAGATCGCTCTTGGGAGTATACGCAAAGAATGCTCCGGCAACTCCAACAAACACTCAACCGCCGACAGAGTCTATTGTCGCATCCACAAAAAACTCAGACCAGGACCAAGAAATAAAAGATGCGGATGACAATGAGGATAAAGAGTCGCCCTCGGTCGCCCAGGACAGAATTCGAAGAATGCGACAGTCAAACGGGTCTTCGAAACGTAGAAAGACGGGAGCTTCTTCAACTAGCAACTTAAAGGACAAGGTGAATTCAGACATCAAATCCGTGTTGGAAGCTGGCGACAAGTACGCGCCACCAAAAACCCGGCTTGCTGATCTCGCGGGTATTGACGGGTGTATTGAAGAAGTTTTGCAGCTTATTGGAATGCCATTGGTGAGTTTCTTTTTTTTTCTTCTTAACTTGATGCATGCGATTTATATATACTGTTTTTTGTTCGTCCAGAAACATCCAGAAGTGTATACCCACTTGGGAATCCAACCTCCTCGTGGAATTCTACTCCACGGTCCACCAGGATGTGGAAAATCCATGCTCGCCAATGCCATTGCAGGAGAATCTCAAGTCCCCTTTATTCAAATCAGTGCACCCAGTATCGTGAGTGGAATGTCTGGAGAAAGTGAGAAAAAGATTCGAGAGATTTTTGAGGAAGCCAAACAACATGCGCCTTGTATTCTGTTTATTGATGAGATTGATGCAATCACTCCAAAGCGAGAGACGGCTCAAAGAGAGATGGAACGGAGAATTGTTGCTCAGCTTTTGACGTGTATGGATGGTGAGGAGTCTGTTTTTTTTTTTTTTTTTTTTTTTTTTTTTTTTTTTTTTTTTTTCAATTCTCTTGCAATTAAATTGTAACGAAAATTAGATGTATCCTTGGATAAAACAGATGGAAAAGCCGTCTTGGTGATTGGGGCAACGAATCGGCCAGACTCTTTAGATGCTGCTTTAAGAAGAGCTGGTAGATTTGATAGAGAAATTAGTATGGGCGTTCCAGATGAGAATGCAAGAATGAGGTGGGGGTAAAATATGTCTGGCGTTTAAGCTAAAAAATTTCACATACACCCACATAAACCATCAGGATCCTTGAAAAACTATGTTCAAAACTCCGCTTGGACGGCCACTTTGATTTCAAAAAACTCGCAAAACAAACCCCTGGTTACGTGGGCGCCGATTTGAACGCACTCACATCAGAAGCGGGAATGGTGGCTGTTCGTCGGATATTCAAAACCCTATCCCACCTTGCACCGAACCCATCCAGTGACGACACAGTTGCCATGGAAATCGACGAAACAACAACAACCAATGATATCACAAAAGACCCACACGCACCGCCGACGCCATTCAGTATCATTACGCATTTCCTAAGCTCAAGAAGCACGTCCCTAACTCCTGAAGACATGGAATCTCTATCCATCACCTACCAAGACTTTTTACTCGCGTTGGAGAAAGTGCAGCCGAGTTCCAAGAGAGAAGGGTTTGCGACGGTTCCGGATGTTACATGGAATGATGTGGGAGCGTTGGGTGCGATTCGTGATGAATTGAAAATGTCTGTTGTGGAACCGATTAAGCATCCGGAGTTGTTTGCGCGCGTTGGGATTACGAAGCCGATGGGTGTGTTGTTGTATGGGTGAGTTTCTTGTATTTTTTTTTTTTTTGCGTTGTTGTCTACCATGTGTCCTTAAACTTCTCTGCAAGACCTCCCGGTTGTGGAAAAACCATGCTAGCGAAAGCGGTTGCAAGTGAAAGTTGTTGTAATTTCATTAGCGTCAAAGGTCCAGAGCTCTTGAACAAGTTTGTGGGAGAAAGTGAACGGGGTGTGCGAATGGTGTTTAGTCGAGCTGCTAGCAGTGCGCCGTGTGTTATCTTCTTTGATGAATTGGATGCCTTGTGTCCTGCTAGAAGTAATGATTCGGAGGTAATTGGCAAAAGAGAGATTCCTCTCCTTTTTTTTTTGGTCCCCTTGATGAAAAACGTAATAACGCTTGCCTTCTTTTTTTTTTTTTTTTACAAAAAAAGTCCCAATCCAGCTCCCGACTCGTCAACACGCTCCTAACAGAAATGGATGGAATGAACACCCGCGCGCAAGTCTACATTATCGCCGCCACGAACCGACCCGACATGATTGACCCTGCCATGCTGCGACCAGGGCGACTCGACAAGACGCTCTACGTGGACCTTCCGACCGCAGACGAGCGATTCGAGATCCTGAAAACAATCACGCGGAAAACGCCCATTTCGAGGAGTGTCAATTTGGCGACTGTGGCGCGGGATAGTCGTGCGGAAGGGTTCAGTGGTGCTGATTTGGCAGCGCTTGTGAGGGAAGCGGCGGTGGCTGCTTTGCGGTCGAGTATCTATGCAAAGAATGTGTTGAAAGGGGGTGGGGAAGAGGAGGAGGCTTTGGAGGGGGGCAAGGAGGAGAGTGCGAGTGTGGCTGAGAGCTTGTTTGTCACGATGGAGCATTTTGGGGTTGCGTTTTCGAGGATGGCTGCGAGTGTGAGTAAGAGGGATCGTAGAAAGTATGAGTTGTTGAAGGTGAAGTTTAGTGGGAGTGGTGTGGCGGTGCCTGTGGCTGATGTGGAAGATGCGTAATGTTTGTTTTTTGTTTTGTTTTTTAATTGTTCTTTTATTTTTATTTTTTTTTTTTAATTATTTTCTTTTCTTTTGAAGGGGGGGATAGAATGGTTTAACACTTTGCATTTTATTTAATGTTCAGTTTTTTTTTTTTTTTTTTTTTTTTTTTTTGGTTGTTGTTTGTTGTTGGATTTACCAAAGTTGAACTTTGTATCTGGGTTCGTATAAATTGGAAGCAAAGTCATTCTGAATCGTTCTGACGGTATACTTACGGAGTTTGAAATTGCTGGTAATCAAAAACAGAGAAGAAAACACAGCCGACACTCATCAGTTCATTCAAGTTGAAAACTACGCTTTGAAAAGCTTAATACGGCGTGCCCTCTTAAAACCACTTGCGATTACTCGGAAATTCAGCGAAATGAACATTGTGTGCCAGGTTCTCATCACACTGATGATTGGAATTCAATCTATTGTGATGGCCAAGTCACAAAAAGCATGCAACCACTTGACGCTAGCTGAAGTATACAAGATTTCGGGTAAAAAAGTGGCTTATATCATTTCGCCTTTAAATCTAATAAACGCGATGATCAAGCCGACTGCGCGTTATCAACGTTTCAAAGCCTCCCGATGCCAGGGCATCCAGCAGCAGCGGCGTATAGACTACCAGTTCCACCACCTTTGAGTGATGCATTTACTTTTATTTGTTCTGCTTTGGACGCGTGTGTTCCGTCGAAATACTTGGAATGTGGTTTGTTTTTGTTTTTTTGGGGGGAGGTTCGATTTTGGACAATTTTGAAAGAACACAAATACAAAAAAACAAAAAACACAGATCAAGTAGAATCGCACTTGTCTCCTGAATACGTTTTTTTACGAGGATCTTTTTGCGCGGAAAGCAATGGCCAATGTAAATTAGTGTCGAAGGCGATATTTATTTCTTTTTATTCTTTTAAAACAAAGCACTTGTGTTTTTTTTTTTCCAGATTGTTATTCTGATGTATTCTCGACCATTACTGGATTAAACGATCCAATATTTACGGCAGAATCAGATCCTTCCGATCGCGACGCCGCGTTTTCTCTGCTGCAAGAGGGATCATCAAAATCATCCATCTGTGGATCGTGTTTCAACCAAAGCGTCGAACTGATTACAAAATCTTATTGGCCTGCTATATTCAAGGAGCCTGACAATTCCACCGCAAACGCATTGACAGAATCAATCATTGCCCATCTAAGCTTCACTTGTCCCACCTCGAATACCCCCCCACCACCTCAAGAACCGTCAAAGAATTGCCTGAATGCATGGTATGGTTTCGCTCAATCTGTCCAAACATGTGGGACGCCTGCGTATGAAGCTTTCTTGAGCATGGTATCCACAGATCCACCCAACAGCACCTATTTGAACGACTTGTTTGCTTCGAATCCTTTGATTTCAGTGTTTTCTTGGGGGGATGCGGATCGCGCGAGTGTTGAAAAAATGTGTGATGGTTGGAAGGAATGTAGTTCTAATGTTGTGAAACCTGCGCATGATTCACTGCTCAAAGAGTGTTTTTTGTCGGGGTCGGGGTTTCTGCAGCAGGCTGGGTCTTCATTGGCGCGGTATTTTACGCGTGTTGCGGCAAGCTTTGTTGAGGGAGTTCCGGAATATGTCTGTAGGAAGGGAGAGGGAAGCGAGTATTGCTTCTTGGATCTTTTTGAAAATGTATGTCATAGTTTGCTTGTTTTTTTCTATTCTTTTTCTTCGCGAAAAGAAGGTTTTTTTTTTTTTTTTTTTTTTTTTTTGTTTCTTGACATGGTTTTTTTATTCAGATGAAGTCTATTTCGGTTTCTCACACGCCATTCCGAGATTTCAAAGCGGCACCCAATACAGCTTCGTTCTGCTCAAAATGCCAGCAGAATTTATTTGCATCGATAGTGCTTTCCAGCAACAAAGATCACAAGCTCCTTGACAGTGAAACCCCAAAACCCCACAAATCACTGATTGGAAACGCGCTTGGAATAAACGAGTTTAAATGTGGAAACAGCCGGAACTTGGACCCTGAATCCTTGGTGAAGAGAGACTCGGTGATATTCTGCTCGAAGCGGCGCACACAGCTTGAGCTGGCGTTGAGTGAATGCTACGAGATGAGCGGACTCAACATATCTTTTGCACTCGGAAATAGCAATGAGATAAGTGGGCAGCAATATGTTTGTGGGTTGTGGAAGGGTTGTTTGAGTTCAAAAGGAAGCGCCAAGATCATTCAGGATCTGACACGGAGCTGTGGCAATGAGTATCTGAGACGTGATCAAGTATCAGCAAAATCTTTGGTGTCTTCAGTTAAGCTTGTTTCAGATGGAGTTTGCAGTGCATTCGACAAGCAATGTAAGGCTATTGTATTTGGCACATAGATTGTCCTTAAAAAAAACTTGCCAAATACAGATTGCTACAAAAACTTTTTGAGAGACTCTATTTCTGTGCTTGAGTTTATGGCTGGCCATGAATACAATCCAGTAGACTTTGCTCCCGAGTGGTGTTCAACTCAGTGTTACCAGGGACAACTGTCAAATATTGACAAGATCTTTGGACTGGCCCAGAGCGGAATTATTGGGCAGTTTGAAAATCTTGAATCGCGTGTTTTGAATAGATTCAAAGCATGGGCTAAAGGGGTCTGTAATCCAAAACCGCAACCGCCACAACCACCACCAGTAGAAACAACGTCGACATCTACAACAACGACCACAACTTCTACTACCACCACAACTTCTACTACTACTTCAACATCAACAACCACGAGTACAGAAGGAACTGTGTCGTCCCCAACCACAAGCTTGTGTTATCCTGCATGGAATGCAACGAAAATCTATCGAAGGCCTGGACATCGCGTTAGCTATAATGGAATCAATTACGTCAATCAGTGGTGGACCCAGCATGAACCTCCACCACACGACATTGCCTGGCGGTCAAAAGGTTCATGCAGTATGAAGACAATGACATCTATAACAGCATCAGAGACAACCACTACAAGCCTTAAATTTTCCGCATCGCAGACGGCGTCCTCGCTGGTAACGAAAACAAGCCCGGCGTCTCTGACCATGACGTCTTCTACGAGCACACGAACTTTTGGAACCTCAACCTTATCAGACACAGTTTCAGTGATTTCTAGTATCGGTACATCTCGTGGTACTGTCGATTTTTCTACTACTACTACTACTACTACTACTACTACTACTACTACTACTACTACTACTACTACTACTACTACTACTACTACTACTACTACTACTACTCATATTTCATCTATTACTGTTTCGACACCGACTACTCTTGGAATCAGCAGCAGTGTATCCCTACATACTTCGACGCAAATAACTGAATCCGCCTCCTCGCTGCCTCAAACGAAACCAACTTCCACATCGACAATCGTAAGCAGTTTCTCAATTACGACCACTGGAACTTTCTTCGAACCTTCCCAATCCGGTTTTGTCACGTCCACTTTGGCATCAACTGCATGTTACCCTCGCTGGGAAGAAAATAAGGAATACGATAAACCCGGAAACACAGTGAGCTATAAAGGAGCCAACTATGTAAATCAGTGGTGGGTAGCACATACTCCTCCATCAGACGACCCTTCCTGGGTTCGCACTGGGCTATGCTATGAAGCAGGCAATATCGATGCATTTGAATCTGTTCGACAATCTCTATCGGAAACGGAAAGCTTACCTGGTATCTCGACGTCAGAATCTCAACAGCTACCATCTCAACAGCTACCGACCGAAACAAGTCGGCAATACAGTGAATCCTCGGACGGCGCGATAACCGAATCAGCGGCAACTGAGATTATTATTTCCAAATCTGACAGATCTGAAGAGATTGATCAAAATCCTTCAGTCACCGAAGGTCTACCGCCTCAGACGTATCTTGCTGAAACAACGTATGATAATGCAACAAGTGAAACCGGAGCCCCCACTCAAAACTTTGAAAGCCCGACTGAAGTGGTTGGAAGTCCAGAAGACCCAACGACTACGGAGATAATTATTCCCAAATCCGACACATCTGAGGAGATTAATCTAAATCCTTCCGTCACCGAAGCTCGACCGCCTCAGACGTACCTTGCTGAAACGACGGATGAGAACGCAACGAGTGAAACCGGAGCTGAAATTGAACCCACTCAAAACGTGGAAAGTCCAACTGAAGCTGTTGGGAGTCCAGAAGACTCAACGACTACGGAGATAATTACTCCCAAGTCTGACATATCTGAAGAGATTCATCAAAATCCTTCAGTCACAGAAGGTCGACCGCCTCCGACGTACCTTGCTGAAACAACGGATGAGAACGCGACAAGTGAAACCAGTGCAGAAATCGAACCCACTCAAAACGTTGAAAGTCCAACTGAAGTTGTTGGAAGTCCAGAGAATCTTGAGAGTAGTGGCGCTCCAGATCAGTCAGTTAAAACAACTTCGAGCCCAGACAATCAGCAAAGTAGTGATAGCGAAGCTGGAGGAATTTTGACACCGCAAAACAGTAGTGACCAGCAAGAATCACCCGTGAACGATATGCAATTCAGTCCTAGTATCAATGAAAGCATAGATGGCACTTCTGTCGGGGACAGCATTATTCCAACCTCAACCAATGGTAGTGACAAGCAGGATAGCGGAGTCCACCCGTCCGAAGCAGGTAGCTCAAATTGGTATTTATGGATAAATTGTTGAACTGCTTATATAGAGGTAACATCAAACGGCAATGATAATCAGCAGCCAAGTCAGAACAGCGAAAGCCAGCAGTTTGAAAATAGTAATGCTATTGAGCCATCAGACATAAGTGAAAATGGCCCAGGCAGTTTAGAGACGCAGACCACACAGAGCAATAGTTCAAATGAATAAAGTCCCGACTTTCTTATTTACAAAACTTCTCAGAGAGCCGCACTGCAGCCAGCCAGCTCGGCGTTACAGACGAGGAATATGAATTGATACCAGCGACTTCAATAACTGAATAGTTATACCATTCTCAATACAACTTGAATCAGTCATTTTCGAATCGTTCCAAAACACTGGGCAGGCAACACTAAAAGTTGATGTTTATGCGAATGGTGCTCTTTCAATTCCCGTCAGATACTTAGAGTTCTCTAGGAAGGAGTATGGTGCCAGCACTGGAAGACTGTCAGCAGTCGCGTTTCGATTTGGAAAAAGCTAACTATGTCGGCAACTGTTTACCAAGCGTTGGAATGGAAAGTTTAAAAGACGCGTCAAAATATCCTTCCAAAACAAAAAAAAACTGCAGAACGCAACATCCCTTATTTTTGTCATTTCAGCCAATCTTCAAATATCATCGCTTATCTAGAACCATCATCAAAGATATGCGCCTACCTCAGAAGCCCTTTGAATTTATTCGCCTGTCAAATTTTAAAAGAATCGTGGTGCTTGGCAGCCTCGGGCTATTCCTCTTCTCCATTACGGGAATTTATAGTCTTCAAAATCATCACGAAGTCATAATTGAAGAATCCGACTCTTCAGATCCCTTTGTGCGACCCTCCCATATCAATGCGTCAAACTTGGATGTAATTCAAACAACCTTCTATGAGAAAATAACATTCGATGCACGAAAAGACAAATACCTGGAAGAACGCTTGCAGGGAGTAGACGTGGCCCAAGTTCTGGTTATGGACTACTTGCAATCGAAAATTCAGTTTCGGCCAAACCAAACAATGAAAGCCCCAAAGTTTGTTCATTTACATTTACGTTATGCTCTCACATATTTTTAATATTTTTTAAATTTTTTACTTTAGATATCTGGCGTCTAACTTCTCCCTGGTTCATTCTTATGCTACGTCATTGAAAGACAAAAAATACGATCGCTCTGACTTCCGGGAATTAGCTAGACGAGGAAGAGCCGCATATATATCGTTTTTGCTGACCCGGAATATCAAAGAAACCCATTCACTCTCTCCTGGTGTCTCTCTCAAATCCATCCAACACCAGTTCAACCAAATCCTTAAGCTGCAAACTACGTCACTGTTCCCTTTTACAGCCTTCAAATTCAAATCTATCACTGAAATGTTCGAATCGTTTGCCTATCAGGACCCATCCTCTTTCGGGATCGTCATCACGACTGGCACAGAACGTTTCTACTTGACATACCATGCCATTCTATCCCTCCGCGAAGTATTAGGAGTAAGAGCACCGATTGAAGTGCACTATGGCGGACACAGTGACCTTCATCCAAAGCTGGTTGAAGCTTTCAACAAACTTCCGAACGTGAAAACAGTCAACCTTCTTGAGATTTTCCCACATGAAGTGTCAAAATTCTCATGGGTTTCACTCAAACCGTTCGCTATACTTGCGGCGTCCTTCAGAACAGTCATCTACATGGACAACGACGTTCTCTTCTTCTCAAATCCTGTTCAAGTACTGCAGTCGGACTTATTCAAGAAAACTGGGCAACTGTACTACCATGATCGGACCATACTTAATCCCGAATGGGCTAAAGGGCCTGTCTGGCTCGCGTCGATAATCACGTCACCATCTCCATCGAGCGAATCTCTCCGCTATATGACTGGGCGCAGTCACCATGAAATGGACAGTTCGTTCATGGTAGTGGATAAAGGTCGACCTGGGATTTTTTTGTCCCTTCTACTCACCTGCCGTATGAATTCAAAAATTGAGCGCGAAAAAACTACATACGTGAAGACTTATGGAGACAAGGAGTCCTTCTGGATCGCAAACGAGCTTCTTCGGGTTCCATTCTCGTTTAGCACGGGTTTGGCAGGCTCACTTGGTTATTTCAATGAGCAAGAGACTCAGAAGGTTGAGGGACGTATGGTTGTTTGCGGGTTTTGGTTATTGCATTTAAATGAAACTGGTCATCCATTTTTCTGGAACGGAGGTGGTGTGTTGAAAGACCGAAAAGCGACACCGAAGACAGGTTTTGAGTTTATCGAAATTGAGGGATTGACAATGAGTGTTGAAGGAAAAGGAGACGGTGAGTCGGGAGAGTACTTTGGAGACTTTTGCTTTAGACAAAAGGATGAGTTAGTATCCAGTTTTAATGACGAAGAGATGGCTCGTTTGGAACGGTATAAATCAATGTTTTTAACGGACTTCTTCGCTAAGGGATTGTTGGGAGTTGGCCAAAAGTGGTTCAAGTTCTGAGAATAAGTGAAATGAGACTAATAATGTTTGTTAAGTTGCTTAGTTGCTTCATGATTAAAACCAATTTTTAAACTGTCTTTGGTTGTGCCGCGCTGTAACGTTGAAAGACCGAACAGCGACACCGAAGACAGGGATTGAGTTTATCGAAATTGAGGAATTGAAAATGAGTGTTGAAGGAAAGGAGACGGTGAGTCGGGAGAGTACTTTGGAGACTTTTGCTTTAGACAAAAGGATGAGTTAGTAACGAGTTTCAATGACGACGAGCTGGATCTTTTGAAACAGTTCAAATCAATGTTTCTCACGGAATTTGTCTCGGAGGGCTTGTTGGAGGAATAAAAGACATATCTGTTCAAGTTAAAACGCTTTCATGCCAACAACCTCTTTTAGGTTTTATTTAAGAGAACAGTGAGAAAACAAGTTTGAGTTAAGTATAAAAAATTATCGTCAATCATCAATCATCATCATCTTACTCGTCCCCGTCGTCTTCATCGTTACCGTTTTCGGTGGCGCCAACAGCAGCAGTCTTCTTCTTCTTCTTGTTCTTCTTCTTCTTCTTGGCAGCTTCCCCAGACACGTCGTCGGCAGCAGCACCCTTCTTTGGAATCACAGTCCAACCATCATCTTCAACAACTGGGGCGACACGGGGTGCTGGTGCAACTGCTGGAACAACTGCTGGAACAGCCTTGGCAGCCGAGGCTGTGGCAACTGCTGGTGAAGGAGTTGGGGTTGGGGCAGAAACAGCCGGTTTCAAAGTGTTAACAGCGGCTGGCTTTTTCGTAGCTGGAGCAACGGGTGCTGAAGCAACTTTTGCTGGAGAAGGGGAACGAGCTCTAGCCGGAGATGGTGCCCTAACTGGGGCTACAACAACGACTTCTGCCAAAGCTTCGACTTCCGCATCAACAACCTCGGTGCTTCCAGCAGAAGCCTTCTTGCTCTTCTTCTTCTTCTTGCTTGGGCCAGAACCTGGAACATCCGCGGCAGCTGGGGCACCGCCAACTACAGATACTTCCTCCTCCTTCTTTCCTTTCTTAGCGACAGGCTTCCATGAATCCTCAACTGGAGCCGATGTGAACGAGGAGTAGTAGGATGGAGCAGAAGACACAACAGTAACAGGAACAGAAGGTCTTTGCCCCTTGGCTGGACGTTGGGATGGGGCAAATCCAGGAATAGAAGCAGGACCAGAGGGAGCAGCAACATAGTCGCTACCATCAGTAACGGCATCATCAATTCTGGCGGGACCGACAGAAAATGAAGAAGCTTGTTTAGCGGCGGCAGCAGCAGCGGCAGCTCTCCTGGCCTTGTCAGCCGCAATATAGCCGGCTTGATCCGCAATGATTTTTTGAACCTGTTCGGTAGCCTTTTCTACAGCAGCAGTAGTCCCACGAATCACAACAACATCACCCGCATTGCGTCCACTTCCTCTGGCGAGTTCCACAAAAGCTTCTGTTTCGGTGCGAATTTTGCTAATTGTTGAGCCTGCCTTTCCAATGATGTGACCTCTCATATCGGCTTCCACTGGAATACGGACAGTAACATCGTACTTCGTCTAAATGCATTTGAAAGATAATAAGCGAAACCAAACAATCCGAACAAAATAGATAAGACTCACCAATTCTTTGAGACCCTTTTCAAGACTCTTTACAGCAAGATCGACATATTTGGAATCACCACGTACAGTAATATGTGCGTCTTCACTGCCGGCCAAAGAAGAGTTGGAGATCTCGGCAGATGCGGCTCCAGAGCTTTCGGCGCGAATCTTCTTAATCAATTCTTGGACAGAGGCGGCTTCGGCATCATGGACCGCTCCAGCAGTGGCAAGGTTCTCCCGAACCTTCAAAGGAAGCGCAACTTTTTTGCTGGCACGCAATTTACCCTTGATGTCTTCAACTGCTTGCCGGATACCTTCGACATTGTCTGCGAGACCAACAACCTTGACATTCACATGCTCAGAGTCTCCAGCCTTCTCGGTGAACCAGTAGATAACTCTGAAAGTCCGCATAGCAAACTTAATGGAGTCACCACCCTTTCCAAGGACTCTGGAAACATCAGACTTCGGAATGCTAATAACTTCAGCTGTGGTATCATCGGTGTTTTCATCAATGAGAGTAAAATCGGAAGCTTCTTCATCGCCAGCTAGAACTTCGTTGACAACATTCAAAACGGCAGCAACAAGTTCGTCGATTTGACGAACATGGGCCTTGCAGGAAATGAAGTTGGAGTCGGCAGTTCCAATTGCTGAGTCACCACGGGGAGGGAACTGAACTTTGACTTTCTCTTGACCGCCAAACGCATCAATGACGGCCTTAATTCTAGTTCCTGAAGCTCCGATAATATCCTTGTGCAAGTATGATGGCACGGCAACAGCACGGACTTCAACGTTGACTAATTCATCGGTAACACCAAGGATCTTCTTTTCCACTGCCAAACAATCGGTCTTGCTTCCTTCCAAAGAAATCAAGACAGAAACTTCGCCATCCTCGTTCTCGAAGTCTTTCAAATCAATTCTGACGTTGTGGCTGTCTCGGAGAGCCTTGATTTTTGAGCCAGAGGCTCCCAAAATTTGGGGAAGCACTGAACGTGGGACTTCAAAGGTGGTAGTAAAAGAGTTGACAATTTCGGCTTCGGAAATCTTCAAAATTTCCGCCTTGGCAGACTCCACGTCTTTCGGGTTACCCTTTACAATCACGATTCCATCAACAACGGAGTTGGAAGATTCCTCCTCTTCTTCGTCAGCAGCTTCAACCTCCTCAACCTCCTCTTCAGCGTTTCTGTTCTTACGCTTCTTTCCTCCTTCAGGAAACTGAATAGAGACCGCATATTTGTCCATTAACGCCTTAACACTCTTTCCTTCACGCCCAATAAGCTTGCGCATTACGCGGCTTTTCAAATCTGGGATCAAATTCTCTTGAAGGACATCCTTGGCTGCCTTAGAGCAGATTTGGAAAACCTTGAACTCAAGAGTCACTTGATTGGCGAGACGCACCGCACGATCGGAGATAATTTTCTTGGCGATGGCAACAATATCCTTTGGACCAGTGAAAGTGATGACATCGTCAGCATCTTTGGTTGATTCAGTCACTTCAACTTTCAGAAGGGAAAGCATGTGGTTGTTTTCTGCAGTCACTGCGTCGGAAGACTTTGGAGGGTGGGCAATAAGATTCTCTTTGATAAGGCGAATCAACCATCCAATAGTGTCACTGCGCCCTTGGTCATTGACAATATTGGATCCAGAGCTAACTGGTGCACCAGCACCCTCTCTGAGCTTCTTTCCAGTGCCCTTCTTGACCTTCAATGTGTCAGTGAAAGATCCAAGGGTCTCGATACGCTTCAATTCAACCAATATTTTTGAGATCTTGGTTTTACAGTCAGCGACAAGCTTCTTTGGACCTTTAATGACAACAGTGTCGGCATCCACCACTTTCTTGTCGTCCTTTTTCTTGTCCTCTTTTCCAGTGGCAGCAGGGAAACGAATGCTCACTTCGTCTCCATAAGCGGACAGAAGTTCCTTCAAATCTTTTCCGCCAGCGCCAATCAATCGTCCGTGAAACTTTCCAGGAACAGCAACGACTTCGCTGGTGAAATCGGCATTGGCCAGAGAAACACTCAAAATTTCGGCTCGTACTTTTTCAGCGAAAGCAGATACTTCGGCATCATCTTCAGCTTCAGCCTTGGTGGCACCAGCTGGCTTTTTGGCAGCAGCCTTGGCATTAGGAGCCCCTCCTAAACCTCTAGGCAATCGTCTTACAACAAGTAAAATCTCATCCGATCCTTCGCTTTCACTTGGAACCAATACATCGGCAAGTCTTCCTTCCCAAACCGGTTGAGCCTTCATCTTAACAATGTTGGCTCCACCCTTTCCGACAACAAACTTGTGCAATCCATGTGGGATCTCAACTTCTCCAAAAAACAGTGTCTGGCCCCATTCTTGAACAAGCTGGTTGAGTTGGATACGAGCAGATTCAGCTTCTAATTTGGTTTTTCCTTGGATTTCAATGACGGGATCGCTTGGGTTCTCCAACATTCTGTGGACTGATACGTTGTTGGCGGTTTCAATCTTTTTAATTTCCGCGATTTCCTTGGTGAACAGGTAACGAAGGAAAAGAAGTGGATTTGTCGAAGCTGGAATGGCACGTGCGACATGGATTTCTTCAAGGCTGACTTGATTGGACTGTAGCAAACGAGTTAAAACTCAAAAAACGAAGAACTATTTTCACACCTTTTGCAAAACAGATTGGAGAGCCACACTCAACATGTTGTCTGGTCCTCTGACAGTAACCACGTCACTTGGGTCACTAGCAGCTGGAAGCTCAACGGAGCATCCAGTTGCTTCCAAAATCTCCTGGAGATTCTTTCCCTTGACTCCAATAATGAAACGATGCTGTCTCTTCTTGATTGGGAAGGAGAGAGTTCGTGTGGTGCGTTGCTGAATAACGGAGTTCAAACGTTAAAAGTCATAGCGGCAACATCACAACTCACCAACTCTTCGTAAAGAGTGCGAATTTCCTCTTCAGCTGCCTTAACCCCATCTCTTGGACCAGCAATAACAATTTCATTGAGGTTCTTTTCTGGGGCGCCTTCCTTCTTTTCCGATAGGACAACAAGGGGGGGAATATGAATACGAGTGCCAGTCTTGGCTTCAATAGCTTCAACGGTTGAGTTGTTGGCACCAGCAATAAATGGGTGATATGCGCGATCAACAATAAGCCGCGAGTTCGAATTTTGCGTCTGGTGGGGAAATGTCAGCCAAAACAGCAAAGTCGCCCTTGTACCACACCTTCTTCAAGACAAGTTCGAGAATCTCTTTTTTGGCATCACGCACGCCTTCAAAGTTCCCCTTGATTGTAACAGGCTGCTCATCATCTTCAACAATTTCAGCGCCGTCTTCTGGTTTCGCCGCCTTTGGCACTTGAATCGAAGTTCCAGTACGAAGGGTAAGATCTTTCAGATTCTTTCCACCCGCGCCGAGAAGGTGTGGGCGAACAGAGGATGGGACGATGACAACTTCGGTAACCTGAATCCTCATGGTTCAGTACTCGAAGAAAATATACTTGAAAACAATAACCGAACCTGAACTCCAATTGCCGTAACAAAATCACGACGAGCAAGTTTCACACTATCTGGTCTGCCAGTAATGACAAAAGTTGTGCGGTTGGCAAGAACATCGATTGTGACTTGATGCTTAAGCCCAATGGATCTGGCGTGGTCAGCAACAGAGTTCTTTCCAGTAGATGGAAGTTTTTCCTGATTTTACAACGTACAGCTGGTTAAAACACTGGAGGGGAGGGATAGGCAAGCAAAAGAAAATACCTGAGAACTGAAAGGGATTTCGAGCGATTCTGCAACTTTCTTTCCGGAGCCAAGCTTCTTGGTACCTGGTTCAACGATACTACTCTTAGTCACAGCAGGTCTCCATGCTTGTGTTGGCTTTGGGGCAGTGCTGGTTGATGGTGGGAGGGCAGGGAACAAATCCTCAGAGTTCAGATCAATGGTAGGTTTTCCAGCACCAACAGAAGTCAAAGTAGCAACATCATCAACAATATCTTCAGCCGTGCTGTAGGATGAAGTACCATTGACAAATGGAGCGTCGGATCCTTCAAGGTCGTTAATTCCACGACGGAGTTGAGAAAAGATTTCAGATTCCATATTGGACTTTGGATATTCGCTTTGAGAGGTAATTCTCGGTTATTTTTTGTTTCCTGGGTAGTTAGTGAGGTTAGACGAGGTGAAATGTGAGAGACTAGGAAATAAGCCACAAAACAAGGAGGAAGCCACACCGATAGCAGAAATGGTTCAGTACGCCCTGGTAATATTCTGTTCCAACGATCGATACTTGTTCAAGAGAGCTTCTTTGACTTTGATTCAAAAAAGCTGATATGCACAAGTGGAAGGTAAAACAGATCAAGACGAGGGGAGGCCGGTTGTTGAGTAGTTTGATTTAAAGCGCTGGTAACGGTTTGAATCAAGCAAAGGGCTCAAGAGTCTATTGTGTGCGAGACAATTAAATACTCAAATATATCCAGGTGCAGAAGTGAGTTGGCAGGGACTACTAGGAGCCATCTCATTCGAATCCCCTAGTGTACTTAGAGGCCAGCCTAGGCATCGCCGAGCAAATGCTCGAATGGAGCGCCGGATGTGTTGGGACGCACCTGGAGATTTTTCGTAAACAGGTTTTTTGCCAACTCACAATTCGAAGTCCTTCCTTGGCCTTCGGAGAAAAGCATAAATGCAGTTAGCTGCAGTGGAAAAAGTGAGGGGCGTGATTGAAACCATGTTTAATAATTCGCTAAACAACTCGTAGCCCATTCATAGTACCGCTTTTGGTTTGGTCTTTATGCTACATTCTTGCAGATGGAATAGTTCCCCCTTGTTTTAATTGCAAATTCGCCACAATTCAAGTCCCTGGTCCGAAAAAAGGGCCTTCCACCAAGTGAATGACATATCTTTCGAAAGGCAACACACTGTTGCAATTAATATCGCGAAATCATGCCCCCTGTATCAACGACAGACTACCCTCTTGGGTCTTGGTGCTCACCGGTTGGACAGCAACAATGTTTGAACTCGATAGAGTACCACTGCGTTCAAAACATCACTTCTAAGCCATCATGGGAAGCATGGCGAACTCAAGACTGCTCTTCCCCTCTCAACGTCTACATTAAGCAAGGTAACTTTCGCCTTTTGATGATATTAAAGTTGCGCTTTTACCTGACATCACAAGCAGCATCTCAAGGCGGAACATGTACAATCGAAGGCGCCTTGGAATGCGTCAACGGAATCACTTTTCAATGTGTGCACTTTTCCGTTGACGCGTTGACTTGGAATCAATATTTTGTTGGAGGTTGCCCCGTAGTCAAATAATGCTTCGCTGCTTGAGCCCATTATTGGAGCTGCAGGCGTATCTCCATGCTATCCGATATACCAAAGTGGCTCAAATTATCCGCAAGGATCTATTGTAAGCTTCAATGGCGTCAACTACCAGAGCAAGTATTATACCAATGGAAACCCCACAACTGGAACGGATTGGACTACTCTTGGGTCTTGTGATGCAAATTCCTTGAAGCCGAGGCCTTATAGCGGAAAGCCTGGAGTTATTGGGTCGGTTATACTTTGCTTTGTTTATTGGAATCTAATCGCGTACTACCCAGATATTGGGCTCAATGGAGTGGGTATTCGCGTCCTCAAAATACTTTGGACAAATTGGATTTGACAGGATTTAGTGCCATTAATTACGCTTTCTTGAAGCCACTTCCTGACGGGACTTTGGTATCATTTGATGCATATGCCGATTCTCTTCATGTGACAAAGCTCAACGGAGTCGTAAGAATTAAATACCCGAAATTGAGAACTCTGATTTCTATTGGGGGTTGGAGTGGATCTTCTCCGTTTAGTACCATTGCCTCCAGTGCCGGAACTATCAATACTTTTGTAAAAAGTGTGGCTCATTATTTGGATCAGAATGGTGAATATATTTTGTCGTAGTGGCGCAAATTTCGACCTTTTATTAAAGCGATCTCTAGGTTTTGATGGTGTTGATCTTGACTGGGAGTATCCCGCTGGCGGGGGTCTCGCCTGCAATGTAGTATCTCCAAACGATGCAATCAACTTTGTCACGCTGCTTCAAGCACTTCGTACAGAGCTTGGACCTACCCGAATCATATCCATTGCAATGAGCGCGAATACTGACCGATACCAAGTCAATGGGACAAATTATATTCCACAGTATGCAAAGCAAATCAGCTACTTTCAAATTATGACATACGATTTCTATGGGTCATGGTCGCCGTATTCAGATTTCAACAGTCCATTGAACAGTCCTTCAAAAACGGACCCAAAGCAGCCATCAACTAACGGGGTTCAGTACTCAATATCCGGTGGTATAAATGCATACACCAAGCTGGGCGTATCGAAAAACAAACTTGTAGCCGGTTTGGCGTTTTACGGTCGGTCGTGGCAGGTACAACCTAATCCACCACAAAATGGGCTTTATCAAAAGTGCCAAGGGACTGTGAGTGGTGATGCTTGTGTTCCTATTGTTGGGGATGTTTTGGATGTGTCAACATATCCTGATGCTTGTGGGGATCAATATCATTCAACGGTTTGGATGTACATGAATCTTCGAGGAGATTCTAGGAGTGGAAACGCTGCATATACGCAGCCCAATGCGCCTTTGGCGAATGGACCAACTACTGCATCGAATGGATGGACTCGGAAGTATTTCAAGTTTGCGGAGAGTCCAACGCTGTATCACCCAAACTACCGTGGCGCCCCGACATTTATCAGCTATGATGACCCGACTAGTATTAAGGCAAAGAGTACTTGGGCAAAGAAAAAAGGGTTGGGTGGGGTGATGGTATGGGAAATTGACCAAGACTATCGAGGAGAAATGATTCGCGCGTTGACATCAGGATGGGGAAAGTAACTCATAGCTCCTTTATTTGTTATATTTTTTTTTTTTTTTTTGCATTGAGACCATCTTTAAATAAAGCAATTTGACAACGTCAGTTGAAAATAATCTAAAATAATGCCACGTCAGCAGCACTCAACTTCGACGCGTTCTTTGACTTCAGTTGGATCTGAAACGTTAGAAAGTGCCGAGTTGGCATTCCCAATTGATGAGCTAATGCCAGCGATGGCTACAAGGTATCAGCCTGGGCCACATCAAATCAACACTGCACAGAGTCTCCACTTCCTTGCGATACCACAACCACAGCCTATGATCCCAAATCAATTTGATTATCAGGAGCCGCATCAGTATCAGCAGCACCATCAACGACATTCTGCCTCACAGTACCAAAGCGTCAATCCATTTGACACCAACTCGCCACATTCTTTTAAACCATTTGACAAACACGAGCCTCAAAACGTTCCTCGAGCGCCATTTTTTGTTCAGCAGAATCAAATGGATCAGTATTGGGCAGCTGCGGCACCAGGCCTCGGAGGTAAACCGAGCTATCCAAACAGTCCACACAGAGTCAGCAATTCTTCAGAATCACTCCGAAAAAAACGAAGAGAGAATACCACGGTATTGACTGCAGAAATTGCAGTAAATGGTATGGCGAGAGAAAGAATGGCTAGTGGGGGTGCGGTTGGTGGCAATGTGCATCAAGTATTGTCACAAAAGAAGAACAAACCCGGAGTTGCATCACCCATCTCAGCCAAGCACCAGCGTCCAAATTCACGAGAAAATGAGGGCAAGCGCTCTGTCTCGCGAAAATCTGAGCAAAGAGGGGGCAGTGTGGGGGAGGATGAACCCAGAATCATCAACGGTCCATCAAGTTTGGTTTCGAAGTCCAGGACAGTCTCACGACAGGACTCATCAAAGTTTCATAAACTTCCTGCTTCGAAGCAGCCGGCTATAGGTGGATCACTTCATCCAGCATTGGGAGGAAAAATTGAGAAGGGAGTAATGGGGGGAGTCAAACAAGGACGTCACTACAACAACTATACCCACAAACATCGGCAAACTCAACATCCGCCGGAATTTGTAGTGAGACATGTGAATGAGAAAGAGATTTATCCCTCGGAGATGGAAAAACCAGAGCTTGGTGTGGCCGCTCCATTGGTTCGCCGCAAAACAACAAGTAATTCACCCAAATCTCCACGGGGCCATTCATTTACATCTGGAGCTTCGGGAGCAGGAAAAATGTCGCGTTCTGACAAACTTGATGACAAGGAAAACGAATCATACTTTCTCGACAACGGTTAGTTTCATTTTCTGTTTCGGAAAATATTTTCCAGTCTTGCATGATGATGTTTACAGTAAATCCAGAAGTTGCTCGGAAAGTCCAGAAATTCGAGCATCAAAAATCGGACATTTTGAGATATATTCAACGTATTAAGTCTCAGTATGCGCGACATATCAGTTCTCCGTATCGACGCGTAAGTGAAACCATGCGAGATATTTTCGGACATGAACATAATCCTTTGCCCCTCACTTGAAAGTCTCCAATCCCTCACGCATCGGCAAAATTTGCATCGGCCACCAAGCCATCACCACATGGTCATGAGCGTCCTAAACTGCAGTCACAAGCGAGGAAAACTCCGTCCCCGCGGAAAGCCAAAAACGCTATACCGCTCCGAATTTCTGTAAGACCATCAAGTCCTTTGAAAAAACACCAGAACTCCTCTCCAGGGTCTCATATTCCAATCCTATCACTGAACCGTTTGAATAGCCCCAAACGACCAAAATCACGCGTTTCTTTCTCTCCAATGAAAGGAAACGGCAAAGAAGATACTTATTCTACCAAAGACCCATTCGTTCCATCCTTGATTCGCGATGTAAAGCGCGCCTTCCCGCCGCTAGAGCCTGAACAAAACCCACGTAGAAAGCGATTTCGAGTTGAGATGGAGAAAGCATGGGCAAAGAGTCTTGCGGAGGGATTGGCAGAGTATGATTTCTGACAACTGAAAATAATATATTGCAACAATATTTGTCCGAGAATACTCTGAATACTTTATTGAGGGATGCCACCACCTCTCGCACCAAACACGATGACCAATACAAGCAACACCACCACGCGTCCCTTCAAAGCAGCAGCTCCAGGTGCATGCATACTCAAGCAAGCAACCCTCGAAGCTCAGCACCATGGCCTACAGCATGTCAACATCAAGCCCCAACTCTCCAGCGCCTTCGGTGTCTCTCTCGGCCAGTTCATCCGCCGAAAGCATTAGCAGTATTGCGTCGTCCTCTTCCTCGAATAGCAGAGGCTCGGTGGGTGGACCGCCAGTGAGGACACCCGTCAAAGCACCAAACACTCCTAAGCAATCCGCTGCGAAAAAGACCCCCAACAGCGAGCTCAAGTGGGAATTTGCCGCGCCAAAATACGTTGATTTTGATGCTTTGAATGCCGAAGAAGAGGAATTGTTGAGCGAAACTGGCCTCGAAAATGACTCAAAGAATCCGTGGTCAAACGTGCAAAAACAGGAAAAAGCAGATGCGTGGTTTGGTAATTATTGAACGCGTTTTTCCTTTGTATCTTTTGTTTTTAATGGAGGAGTAACGTACTAGACGGCCGCCATTCTTCGCCAATGACAGGCGCGACACGGGTTGCCCGGCCTTCTGCTCTTCTCGATCAGCTTGAAATGGTCTCTGAGGCTGACTCTGTCGATGATGATGCCCCCACTCCAAAAGCATCTCGCGTTCACAATCAACCACGACCAAAAACTGCAGGACCCGTTCGGCCAAGCACGGCTGCGTCTTCGTCGACAGCAACAATAAAATCCCAAAAGCCGCCTGCTCGTCCAGCCACAGCATCACATGCTACAACGCGCACAACTACCAGCGCTCTCCACGGGAAGACTGCCACCACCTCAACTGATATCGCCAAAATGTTCAATCAGCTTTCTCTGCAGTCAAATCCTGTTGTGAGACGTGTCGCTTCTGATCCAGAGGCGAAAGCTCGACTACTGGAAGGTACTGCTGCGTCAAAGGCACGCGCTACGACTTCGGTCGCTGGATCAGAGTCCAGAAGCATGAAAGGAAGAGCGGCTTCAGCTCCAGGCAACTTGAATAGAGGTGGCGCTTCTGCAACATCTACAGCTGTTCGAAAGGGTCCCACTGTTCCCAAAGAATTCAGCTTCACCAAGCGGACTCCTTTTAGAGCAAAGAGTCCAGGAATTAAGGTAGATAGGACACATCCATCGAATTCTAACAATTAATACCGCGAAAATAAGAAGCGCAAGCCGATTATATGAAAAAAACTATGTCTGAATTGACTGTACCCCAACCGTTTCGATTCCACGAAACTTCACATCATGGCAAGAGTCTCGCAGACGCAGAAAAGAGCCCGTTTATTCCTCTTGTTAATCGAGTCAAGCAGTTTGAGCAGCACGTGCCTGATCGATTTAAACCTCTCCCGAAAGCAACAACGGTGAGTACTGTTAGTTGTTTGCAGCGGATATCTGATTATGCATACTAACCCAGCGCGCCCAGCTGGCTGGTCAAATGATGACGAGATTGACAAAGCCTCACTCGCCAATGCTGAGAACAAAGAATCGGGCGAAACCTCAAGCGTAATTTCCCAACCTGTTGTGTGTTTATAATAACATAACATAACAACCGCAGCACCAAAACTACGGAGGAAATCCAGCTTGAAGAGATCGCCAAAGCCCCGCGTTTTAAAGCCCAGCCTGTGAATAAGAAAGTATGTATCGGCTTCATTTAGATCATTTAGATCGAAAGTCTGACTGATCGTTTTTTTCAAACAGATTCTGAAAGAACCCCACATTGGTGCACCCCCTCCAACCAAACCCGCACTGACCGTCCCAAAGTCGCCTCACTTCTCTAAACTCTCTCGCTCTGCATCTAGCGTCCCAACTCGTCCAGCAAGTCCTCCCAAGATTATCAAGGCCAACCCTATCCGATATGCTGGGACAAAGCCATTTGAACCTGTTCTGGAGCATCGGCAGATTCTTCCGGGCGAAGTCCATTTGCCTGGTGAAGAAATGCGGCTTAAGAAACTTAGAGAATTTGAAGATTCGCTGAAAAGACAGCAACAAGAAGAAGAAAGAAAGAGAGAATTTCATGCAAATCCTGTTCCTGATTTATCGGCAGTTGATGTATGTTTTAACTTTTTTTGCTGTTTGTGGATGCTCAAATGTGTATTGCCTCAGCCCCTTCCTGAAGTGAAGCCTCGACCACCAACTGAACCAGAGCCATTCCATCTGCTTACCCATTCACTTCAACCACGTAGTGCTTTTCAAGGAAGTGCTTTTGATATCGCTTCTCAAGACCTAGTTCCTGGCACCAAGTTTGTTGCTCAACCAGTTCCAATGGTTGAGCCTTTTGTTCCTAAAAAGAGTAGCAAGCCTCCTACTCTGCCGGAACCAATTTTGCTTCATACGGATTGCCGAGTTGAGGAGCGTCGGATGTTTGAAGAAGCGAAGCGCGAAAGGGAGAGAGAAGAAGATGAGTTGAGAGAGCTCGCACGATTGGAACGAGAGGTATTTAGTATGTTTGAAGTAACTGAGTTTAATTCGCATGCTTTTAGGAATTGGAGCGCCAAGAAGTAAGGAGGTTGAGACAAGAGCAGGTGTTTCAAGCTCAACCAGTCCGCCAGTTTCCTGGGATTCAGATTCACGCAAGTCAACGCCGATTGACTGAGCCTGAAAGCCCCATGTTGAAGGACAAGAGGGAGAGGCTGGCTCGTTTGAGGACAAAAATGATGAACATAAACAGCCCTCGGCGCCGCCACCTGTTCGCCGATGGAGAAGGTAGTACTGCCGTTGCAGCCGAAAGGGAACACCATGGGGCTGAAACAAGTGATGTTCAATATTTTGAGGTGAAGGAAATTCCAGGATCATCAGAAGATGAGGAGTTTGATGTTCCTCACGGCGAGTTTGAAGTGATCGGTGTAGAGCGCAATGCAGTTTCTGGCAGTGCAAGAAGCAAGAAAGAATGGGCAGCGCCAGTAGAATGGGTCGATTCAGATGGTGTTGCTACTTCCGGGGGTTTTGAGGTTGGAAATGTAGGACTTGTGCATTTTTTGGAAGTTGTATTCTCAAAAGGACTTGAAGTGTTTTTTTTCAATTTTGATAAGAACGAAATGGATTTGAACTAATTATCTCTATTTACATTTATTTATTGAGATGAGCGGCAATGGTTGAACTGTATCCCTTTTTTTTGAATCCACAAATTCCGACCACCCACTACCATCACTCAGCAACGTGTTTGAGTTTCCACCATCTTATACAGTGCGTATTCTCTTCATATACAGTCTAATGAGCTTCTCCGTGAAAGATAGCTGCTAAAAACGCGTATCCTTATTTTCCTAAATGAGCCTAGACCGTTGAACAGCACAACAGCTCTTTCGCTCGAGAACAAAACCCATATATCAGCTGTCTCTAAGGACTTAAGGTACACTGAATGGACCCTGCCTGAATGACTGTGTTTGGGAGTGTCACCCCGTTATGACAGAGGACCCAGAAGAAAAGGAGACATGGAGCTCAACCCAACTTTCAACATCGCCTGAGTATATTTGGATCTTAAAACAAACCAATTCGTTTTGTTTCGCTTCACAAATCATTTCTGAGGCCTAACTTAGTGCATGCATCAGGATCATTGCTCTCGGACATTGTTACCTTTGAATCAACGAAATCACGCTTCAGCAACGATTCTTCCTTTCTCTATTCTTCGACGTACAAATCTTTTTAAGGTTTGATTCGCTGTGTTGAGTTGGATTTGGATTTCATGATCGATTGTTGACGGTTAACCCCCTTTTATTCATTCCCAGGTCCGACAAAAAATCGCCATATTACGGTTTTGTGCTCATTGGTTAACATTCTTCGTTGTCTCTGCGGTTCAGCCCTCTGTAGAGTATTTTTGTGATGACCGGTCTATCTCCTCCGCTGTCGACTCCTGAAAAGATTGGAATGTTTACTCCATTCGCACCTAATTGTGCCATAAAGCGTGCCTTGAATGATGTAGGTCTTTCAATTCATATCCACATGTTAAAAAATTTTCCTTCACTTTTTTCTTTCGATGCCTCAGCATCGAATGCCAACCCCCACCGAACAAGAACCTCTTATGAAAAAATCGCGTGTAAATGAAACAACAGGTATCTAATAAATTGTTGAGGTGCTTATATTCTTTGTTGGAACTAAAAGAGAATCAAACTCTTAGACTTGTCATACTTGCTAGGCAACGAAAATGAACTTCTTGGATACGGTGGAAATTTAATGAAACAAGAACCTACAATTTCTGCCTTTCCACCAAGCGGAAAATTGTCTTATCCATTTGGAGGTATAACACCAGCTCAATCGTTTCCTGTGGCCGCAGCAAATGTTCTCCCAACTTTCGGTAGTATGACCATGCAACATTATCAATTCAACTTTGGGAAAGAACACTACCGCACACTTAGCCCTGAAACTTGTGATACAACACCAAATTCGCCTGCCTTCGGAAAGAGCCCCTTTTCAAATCGGAATCTTGTTAGCCCAATTCAGGATATGAACTCAAGATGCAGCAGCCCTTCTTTCAGCTCCCACCAGAAGGCGGAATTGGAATTGCAAAAGTCAATGGCAGCACAACCAGATCGTGATGCTCATTATAATTTGATCCGAAGTGTGAATTTTAACGGAAACATGAGCGCAGTACGGCTTTTCCTTTTTGTTTTGCTTGTTGTTTTCTTGTCTTTTGTTAACAGTGAGTCTGCATTGTTCATACAGCTGGCCACAATGAAACGCCACCTCAACACTATCAAGCACTGGCAAAATCTTGAGGACCAGTTTATGTTGATGCCAAATCTGTTAAGGAACCATCCCGATATTACGGCGCAGTCCAAGATGATTTTGTGTGCGTGGATGGTGGAGGTAAGCTGGTATCAACATTGACGATATTGCGAACAATTGCACCAACTCAAAAGCGGCGTCATTTTAGTATTGCTGTGACCGAAATTTCACAAGGCAGACTTACCATCTGGCTGTTGCCTATTTGTGTGATTATCTTCAAAAGTACGAAACTCCAATCCCAATGGCCGATCTTCAGGACCTTGGTGCCATTATGCTCTTACGAGCCAGTAAATTGCAGGTCGGCTTTATTTTCTATCAGGAGTTTGTTTTCGCCAATTAATTGACGCGTCGTCCCCTTTCTGGTTGCAGGAAGAAAATTGTATCTTTGAATATCAAGGGGCTGATATTCATTCCACGAAGGTTGAAGATGGGTACCTATTTGAGGTTTGCAAGCAAAATGATTTTGAAGACCTTGAATGACAGTTGATTCGAATGCTTACAGGCCCCAGGAAAAGTGCGCATAGTCACTGCGTATCAGTGGCTGATGGCATACCGTCATAACTGGGCTGTTTTAAATCGAAAGAACACATTAACTGATGTATCTGAAGACTGCATGCTCGATACGAACAATATTGAGCGCATGATGCACACGTTGGACATTATGGTTATGGACAACACGTCTCTACGATTCAGATACAGTCTTCTTGCAGCGGCAGTTTTCAAGCGCTATCACTCGACTCTGAGAAGTAAGTCGCCTCTTCTTCCTTATATGCCATTTGTTGAGTATTTTGATATTTCTTACAGACAGCGATATCCTCGCCGTCACTGGATACACCCATAACCAAATCGATGACGCATTGGAAATCGTTTTTTCCTTTGTTTCACACTGGGAGATTGATGAAATTCCTCCAGACGAAGTCAGTCAGGCATATTACTACATGCAGCTTGATATTCCCATCACTGTTGACCATATGGTGTGTATGGTTTTTTAAGCAAACTACGCATTGAATTCTTTACTATTATTCTGTAGATGAATGTCTTTGCAGAGAATCAGGATGAGATCGTTGACGCTGGAGATGCAACATAACAAGGCTGCCCCTTTTGCGATGACTTATCTCCTGTTTTTTTTAAATTATTATGAACGACTCGTTTACGTGTCTTCGCGCGTGTATATTTGGTTGAAGTTATATTAGGGATGATTGTATCTTTTTTTGTTGAGTTGACAATGTGAAAGAATGCGCGTTCGACTTTTTTTCGGTTTGATTCGTTAGAATATCTGATACTGATATCCCTCAAATTGATAATAATTGTCAGGTTGCCCTTTTATTCCTCCAACACAAACAAAATATATGGAATCAACCGCTTTGAGGCCTTTCAGCGCACCATTCAAAACTCGATTAGAGCAAATCGCAGCCCATGTGTCAACTGCTCACCATCACGACTATACTCTGTCCTTTGATGCTCTTCAAGACACTTTGTTGGCTTTATTTTCGGACTGCAAAACGGCATCGAACCAAACACCTCATGTATCGGGATTCGTGGATAAATGTAGAGCTTCTCTATTAAAAGCATTCCATTTTGATGGATTCTGATCCGCCATCATCCCTCTTCTTTTAGTTGAAAAAGCCGTGTCTCGTCTTCAGTCACTGAGAGTGAACACCCAGGATTTCGAAGTTGTCAAAACAATTGCAACTGGAGCTGTTGGACGAGTTAAGTCCTTCATTCACTTGGGTGTGTGTTAGGTTGACAACTAATATCCGCTCAGGTCTGTTTGGTTATTGGGAAATCGGATCGTAAAGTCTATGCCATGAAAGTACTCAAGAAGACTGATCTTTTAACGAGAAGAGAAGTAATGTCATTTATTTTTGGCTTCTTGAAGGGATAAAAGAAGTTGGGAAGGTTGACCAAATTTGCAGGCTGGATTCTTTATGGAAGAACGAAACGCGCTTGTCTTTGCCCAAGATTCCCGATGGATCACAACTTTATACGCCGCCTTTCAAGATGATGATAATTTATATTTGATCATGGAATACGTGTCTGGCGGGAGCCTGCGAAACCTCTTGAACAACCGCGAAACGACAATGTCTGAATCCGAAGCAAAATTCTATGTCGCAGAAATGATTCTGGCTTTAGAGGAAGTTCATCGCTTTAATTATATTCACCGTGATTTGAAGCCCGATAATGTCTTGATTGATCACACGGGGCATTTGAAGCTTGGGGACTTCGGGTCCTGCATTCGAATAGGCGGAGAATCAGCAATGATCATCTCTCATGAGACTGTGGGGACACCAGATTATATTTCACCAGAGATTTTGAGGGCGCAGGAAGGGAACGCTAGTTATGGAAAGGAAGTCGATCTGTGAGTTTTCACAACATGCACACGCACATAAAACCACCGTTTCTGGTACTTAAAACAATTTATTAATCTATTCAAGATGGTCTTTGGGTATAATATTGTATGAAATGCTGTTTGATGAGGTCCCCTTTTATTCAGAATCTCTTGTTGAGACGTATGCTCGAATTATGGACCATGAGGTGACCTTTAGAAATCAGGGATTACTTTTTTCTCTTCTTTTGAGCTCTGAAGAAACAAAATTCCAATTTTTTAGAAATCTTTGGAGTTCCCATCGGACGTGGAGGTTACCAGCGAGGCATTGGATTTCATCAAGAAGCTGATTTGCAATGCAGAAACCCGGCTCGGGCGCAACAGCGGAGTCCAAGAACTTAAAAATCATGCATGGTTTAAAGGTTTTAATTGGGAAAACGTCCTGAGTTGTGAGTTCTCTCAATCTCTAGCCGAAAACATATTCTAAAAAAAAAAAAAAAAACCCCTATTTTATATAAGCTCAACCACCCTTCGTTCCCGAACTCAGCGGTCCTCAAGATACACGTTATTTCAGCGAAGACGACTGCATTGAAGCCAAAAAATTCGCCAAAAAGCCACTCCCAAAAACCCGCGACTTTGCCGGCCACAACTTACCATTCATTGGATACAGCTATGTTCAAGATGCAACACCTCATATAAATTTCCCATTCAACAAAGACGAGAATACCAGCACCAGCAACAAAAGCCTTTCAAACATGGCATCCATGAACACAAGTGATTTATACATGGCAAAAGAGCAAATCGCCAGCTTAACCGCAGCACAGACGGCTGGGCAACTAAAATACCAAGAGCTTCAAAAATCTCTGGAAAAGATGCAGGACGAAAAGAAACGGCTTGAATTGGATTTGAAACGAAGTTACTCCATCGCGGCCCAAGACAGTGCCGAGAAAGAGGAACTCCAGCTGCGTCTAAACTCTCTTCGAAAAAAGCAAAACGACGCAGACAGTGACTTGAAAATGAAGCTTCGTGTTGTCGAAGAGGAACGGGATGGGTTGACGGATGAATGTCAAGCTTTGAACACCAAAGTCTTGGAATTGAAAAAGAAATTGGAGCAGCAAGAGGATTCTATTCTTGAGCTGGGGAAGGCAAAATCTTTCTTGGAAAAGGAGATTGAAAGATTGACCGCCAAAATATCTGAAGAAAAACTGGCTAAAAATTCCATGCACCTCAAAGTGGAAGATACGTCCCGGAAATTAGATAGGGAGTCACGGCATCGCGCCTCCTCGGATTTGGAGAGGGGCCAACTTGTACGGAAATGTCAGGAATTGGAAGAAAAAGTGTCAGCCTTAACAACAAGCCTTTCTGAAGAGACTGAAAAATCAAAAATATTATCGGCCTCCGCCTATGATCTGGAGCGTATGAAAGTAGTTTTGGAATCAGATTTAAAGTCTGCCAGACTGCAACTTGAATCTCAATCACAACCAGAGCCAACCAAAAACGAGGACGCAAACAACGACTTACAAAATCAAGTAACAGCTCTAACCGCCCATCGAGAAAAGTTTTTGTCAGAGTTGGCGGCAATGACAAAGGCCAACGCAATCTTGGAGCTGGAAGTAACAGAGATAAACGAGAAACTCGCCAAAGAGGCGAAAGAACACTCAAAGACGAAATCTCTTCTCAATTCCGTTGAGTCCAAGCTATCCAAACAAAGTTTACGGATTCTGGAACTCGAGCAGCTGCAATCCACTTTGGAAAATCGCATCTCTATTGTAAAACAAGAACACGAACGAGAAATCAATGCACTCCAATCCACAATAACATCACTTTCCGACGCGAACCTAAAATCAGAAGCAGCTCGAGCATCCCTTGAATCCGAACTCCAACACACAAAATTCAAACTCTCCAAAGCCGAAGAAGTCTCTGCCCAGCTGACTGAAAAGAATTCAGATCTGCAAAAGAGTATATCAGAAGAACGGCGCTCTCATTCAACAACTGAATCAAAGCTCAAAACGTTTGAACACCAATTAGCAGAATCCACAGAGCTTGTGACATCTCTCCAACACCAAATCAAGCTCGAGAATTTAGCACATACGGAAGAAGTTGTCGAGCTTCAAATCCGGAATGCAAAGCTAGAGCAAAAGCAAGACCACCACCACCACCAGCAGTACAATGCACATGATATTGAAGTCCTGGACGAAAAAAACAAGCAGAATACATTAACAATTCAACGCCTCGAACACGAAGTGAAGACAAAAAATGCCCATATCGTTGAATTAGAAACCCACCGCAGTTTAGACAATGTCCAAAGAATAACACTGCAAGACCGAGTAAATGAATTAGAAATCTGGACCTTGTCGTTACAAGAGGAATTGGACCAGACAAAGGCAAAGCTCATGAAAACGTTGGATCCAGCAGCTGCTTCTATAATGATGGCGTCCAAGACCCCTCAACCTATGGAATCCAAAGCCGAGAAGCATCGCCTCGGCCTGAAGAACTTGTTTTTTAGAAGTCAGCAGCAGAAACTGGAGCAAGAGAAGGCATACCAGAGATTAAATGAAGCAGAGAACGATATTCGGGGATCAGATGATGGAGGATTTCATGTACGACAGAAAAGCGCTGGGTCCTCCCATTCTCTATTTTCTCATTTGACAAAACAATCGGAGGCATCATTGTGTTTGTACTTTCTTTTTTTATCTCGATAGATTTCTCATCTATAGGTGCTGGCGGTTTTTTTTCTAATACCCTCTTAAAATTTTTTTCAGGCTTCGACTTTGACACCACCTACATTCTCAAAGGCTTCCTCAAAACCCCAAAAGACGGAAAAGTGAAGCGAGGCTGGAAGCAGAAATACGCCGTCCTTCGAGACTTTAAAGTCTACATGTACGATCGAGAGCGAGAAGCCGACACACATGAAGGAACTTTGGTTGCTGATTTGCAATCCCAAGTTTTTGTCGTTAAGCCAGTACCTCAGAATGAATTGATTCATACAACTGCTCGTCAGATTGAATGTATATTCAAGATTCAGTGCTCTAGTAAAGGGATTTCGCAGAATGTAAGCATTTAACATTTCCACAAGAAACTGAATGCAAAATACTCAAAAAAAATATTAGAATCCACAAACCAGTAGTACAACAATAGACCTCGCGAAAGCAATTGAAAAGCTACAACAAGACATCAAACACGAAGAAATGATGCAAAACGCAGTAGAACGGATGGCCAACGCAGCCCCTGAAGAAGGTCAAAAACAGGCTTTTTACCAGCAACTAGAAACATCTCACAAGAAAATATCAAAAATGATTTGCGAGTTGCAAACAATGGGAGATCAACTCAATGCGATTCAAGTTGAGAACCCAACCTTGGTAAAACGCCATAGCATATCAAAAAAAAAAAGCATCATGAACGTTCTATTTTTTTTTTTTTTTTGTAGGATCTAGATGAAGTCTCCAGTCAATCCTTTGAAGAAGAAGTCTCCCAAGCCAAAGGATTACTACAAAACAACATTGAAGAAGAGATCCGAAAACGAGACAACCTGAAAAAACTAGTTTCCGCCACCATACCAAATAAATCAAGCGACGCCACCACCGCCACCACCGCCACTACCACCGCGCCAATCCTGACACCAAGCGGTAAATCCCTCAAAGATGAAATCTTATCCCTAGAAATGTCGATTCAAAAGCTACAAGGTAAGAAACAAAAAAAAAGCAAGCTTCAACAACACCCCCCCAAAAAAAATCTAAACTTTATCTCTTTTTTTTGTGCGCGTTCTAGCGGATCTGATTTCCTTGAATGGCAACGACACAGTCCTCAAACGATCTATTGTTCGGAAAACAAACAACAATCAAAACAGACACCACGGCCATCATTTCAAAAAACGGCAAAATTATCAATCGAATCAACCTATGGCTTGTGCGCATTGTCAGGATGCGTTATGGGGAAACCAGAGCTTGGAGTGTACGCGTAAGTTAGACGGAGTTATTGAAGGGGTGGGGGGGACAAGACTTTTTGACTCTTGACAAAAACATCCAAATTAGGATGTCGTATTCAATGTCACAACTCGTGCCACAAGCTTGTGGAAGTATCTTGTTCAGAAGTCAATGCCCTCAAAGAAATACCTCCTTTGGTAAAATAACCCCATCCTTTTTTTTGGCCCTTGAAATCCAAAACAAACCACTTATCAAAAAAAAATATATATACAGTACTTTATGGCTGAATCCGCCCAAGAACGAATACGCTGGATCTCAGCCCTCGAATACTTTCGAAACGAAATCAAAAAACCTTCCCAACCACCACCACCCGCATCATCATCATCAGCCACAACATCGCGTTCCAACTCAATAACGAATATCCTCACATCATCTCCTTCCCACACCCCACCAACGCCTATCAACCATCACATGCGGAACGTCTCAGGCACGTCGTCGACGAATTGGTATAAACGAATGTCGTACCAGGCGGAATCACCGAAATCCATGGCATCGCAGAGTGAAGCGTCGCTTGCCTCGTTTCATAAGTCGTCGTCTTCGACGTCGACGTCGGGGGCGGTGGGGGGGAAACGAATGTCGTTCCAAGTAGAGTCTTTGAAGGGACATGGTAGTAAGCTAGTGCATCAGAGTGATGCTACGATACACATGAGTAGTGGTGGTGGTGGTAGCAGTAGTGGGTTCTCTACACCTCGCGCTGCTGCGACTGCTGCGACTGCTATTGCAGCTTCTAGCTCTCAACTGTCTAACTTTGAACGCCAAAAAATAAATAAATAAATTAAATAGATGATTCAAAAGTTTGGATTCTTTGAAGTTAAATTGTTCACGTTTATTAATCCTCAATATTTTTATCCAATTTCCAACAAAAAACAGACCTCATTTACAAGTCGCCCAAGCTCTCTGATTGACGCTTTTGTCTTGGAATCCAACACTGCCCCCACCGAAGCAAAGTTCCAAAAGCTCTCTGTCGAAGAAAAAATGGACCTCATCAAATCCCTCATGAGCGGAGACGATTCAATCCCCGGCCACGAAACCAAAACCACCTCAACAACAACATCAGAACAACAAACACAACCACCACAAAAACAACCCCCAAAACCACCTGTATACTACATCAAACTATTCATATTCGCATTCCTCTGGATAGTCGGCCCACTCGCCGTTGTCCTCGTGGGCCTCCCCGCCTTGATCCTGCTTCACGTCAACCAACACACTTACTACCGGGGTTACATGAGACAGATTGAACGGGCTATGGGTTCGCTTGTGGTTATCACGGGATACTTGTTTTTGCCGGGGAGTTGGTTGGTGTTGACGGGGGATTTCGATCAGATGCGGAGTCATAAAAAGAATGTTGTTTTTGCGAATCATCAGGTGTGGTGGTTGTTGTTGTTGTTTTTGTTGTGTGTTGTTAATTGTGTCTGATTGTGCATTTGAATAGGTTTATCCAGATTGGTTTTATTTGTGGCTTGTGTCATGGGCAAAGTGAGTACAAAGTTCATTGTCTGATTTCCATGTTAAAAAAAAACTACTACAACAAAAGGCATTGTCATGGCGACTTTCGTGTCATGATGATCAAGGTTCTGAAAATGTTGCCAGTGATGGGTCAAGGGATGCAGCTCCTTGAATTCATCTTTGTTAACCAGAATGCAGAGCTGGATCGCCCATTGATTGCCGAGAACTTGCAGACGGCTCGGAAAGACAGGAATTTACCGCTTTGGATGCTTATTTTTCCAGAGGGTGGACTGAATTGGAAGGGTGGAATGGAAAAGTCTCGGAAATATGCTGAAAAGGTGGGGATTGCTGTGCATCCTGAGCATTGTATTCTTCCAAGGTCGACGGGACTGTTTTGGACGATTGAGAATTTGCAGCCGAATACAACGGATGTGTTTGACTTGACTGTTGGATGTATGTTAATCTTTTTAGTTTATTTTTTTTTTAAAAAAAAAAACAACAACAAACAAATACAGATTCTGGAGTTTCAGCAGATCAAATCCCGTATGACGTTTTATCTCCAAACAAGGTATTCCTGGAAGACCAATACCCGCGAGAAGTTCACGTTCATGTACGCAAGTTTCATGTGGCATCGATTCCAGGGTTCAAGAGTACCGAGTTGGAATTACAAGAAGAAGAACGACGTGCAACATTTGATACATGGCTTCGAGGAGTTTGGATGGAAAAAGACAATCGATTGAAGGAGTTTTACGAGTATGGAGAGTTGCGCATGTATGCCAATGAACCAAGACAGCGTATTCCGTTGATTCCGCATAGCGAAGACTGGATGTATTTTGTGGGACTGCTGATTGCGTTGGATATGGTGTTTCCTCTTTATATTGGAGCGATTTATTGGTCGCTCGTGTTGGTATTTCGACTGGGGTATCTCGTAGTTTTGGGGTTGTTGAGTCTGTTTGGGTTCTCGCGTCTCTCGCTGTTTATGGCGTTGATGATATTTCTTGGGATGGACGGCGGCCAGGAAGCAGCAATGGAGGTGTTGAATGGGTAAGCAGTGTTCATGAATAATAAAATAGAAAAGAAGGAAAAAGAAAAAGAATGAACACGCTCAAGCACCGGCCGCTGTCGCAGGCAGTCACGCAGTCGCTCGCGCAGACGGCGGTGCTCGTGTGCCGCGGCGCCAGCGAGGAGCAGACGGTGGCGCTTGTTGCGCGGCTGTGCGGGCGCGGACTCGACGTGTCGCTGGTTGCGCTGGGCGGAAAGGAAGAAGACAACGGAAAAGAAGAAAAAGAAAAGAAGGAAAAAGAAAAAGAAGATTGCGCTGCTCGTCTCGGCGCGCCGCGACGCCCAGCTGCGCATCGCAGCGTGGCTGTCTGGAAACAACAACAACAACAACGCAAGTTCAAACTCCGACGCCGCCGTCCTGCGCCGCCTCGTCCGCTTCGTCACCGCGCCGCGCCCCGCCGGCGGCTGCGGCGTTGCCGTCGGCGCTGCGGGCGATTGCGTCGGCGAGCTGCTTGTTGTCGGCGACGCGGACTGGCCGCAGGTGCGTCTTTCTTCTTTCTATCTTTATTCTTCTTTCTATCTTTCTATCTTTCTTCTTTCTTCTTTCTATTTTTGATCGCTGACTCTCTTTCAGCTGTGGCTGAACGCTCTCGCAAACAAACTGCTTCTCGACCGCGCAGATCTGTCAATGATCCAGCGCCACTTGGGCGACAGCGTGGCCTTCTACTTTGCCTTCCTCAACTACTTTGTGCTTGCCCTGGTGCCCATCTCGGCGCTGGGCGTCGTCTGTCACCTGTTTCTGCCGCAGTACTCGTCACTTTATGCATTCGCTGTCTCTCTCTGGAGCATTGTTTTCATGGTTTCTTGGAAACGCCAGGAATACCTTCTGGCTGATGCCTGGTCTTGTACAGATGCTTCCATTCATGCAAAAAAGCGTTCAGAATTTGTGCCAGACCGAAATATACGCGATCCTTTGACTGGCGAAATTCGTTTCTTTTTTTCTCCTTGGAAACGTTGGATTGTGCATTTTGCTTTGACTTTTCCTCACCATTTGTTTTTATTGCTTTTTTGTTTTTGCTTCTGTTTTTGATTTTGAACTTTGGCATGTGTTATACACTGAGGTTTATGCTGGTCCATATTCTGATTTTGTGGTGCGATGAAGTTTCGCCGAAGGCGAAGTATACCGCCGTAGGCGGTCTAATTCCGCCGAAGGCGGTGATTCATACCGCCGAAGGCGGTGAACGTACCGCCGAAGGCGGTGATTTCTCTTTTTTCTCTTTTTTCGCGAAGGCGATCACACGTGAGGCGGTGATTCATACCGCCGAAGGCGATCCACACCGCCGCAGGCGGTGATATGTCTTTGAACACATCTCGCCATCTCTACGAACTACACCCGCTACAACACCGATCTCTTCAACAGACTTTCTCTCTACGGATCTACCGCGTAGCGGTGTATCATTCTTTCTTTTCCGTCCAACACATACCGCGTAGGCGGGATATCTCTATCTCTTCGCTCTATCGCCTCGGCGAGCCCATACCGCGCAGGCGTGACCTTTCTTTTCTCATCTCCTCCACACCGCCCCTACTTCATACCGCGTAGCGGTGTATCCCTTCTTTCAACAATGACTTTCATCTCTACCGAGATTCATACCGTCGTAGGCGGTGATATCTCTTCATCTCTTCTGCTGTATCGCCTTCGGCGAGCCCATTACCGCCGCAGGCGGTGTATCCCTTCTTTATTTTCTTCCTTCATCTCTACCGAGATTCATACCGCCATAGGCGGTGTATCCCTTCTTTACTTTCTTTCATACCGCCGCAGGCGGTGATGTCTCTTCTTTCCACAACCCATTCGCTTCTATCCGTCGTAGGAAAAACAATACCCCCCCCCCCATCCTTTAAACAACAACAACAGTCACCAACTTCAACATCTTTCTTCTCATAGAAAATGACACCCATTCTTGTCTATGTCTTGTCTCTCCCACACATCTCCACCATCTACAATATTTTTGGCTGAAAAGATTACACGGCTTGACAATGCCGAGTACGCCGACGACCACACTGCATCTCTCACGAGAAAATCTTTCATCCTTACCTTCCTCCTGACTCATTTATCGCTGCTTCTTGTTGGGGCAGTCTATATCCCGCTTTCAGACAAGATTCTCCCGTTTCTCAGCGCTTTGGGAATTCCACACTTGGATCTCTCTTTGGAAACGCAAGCAAATCTGCTAAGTCCGGCTTCTCTTCAAGAACGCGTTGCCTACTTTTGTCTTACTGGACAGGTGGTGAATCAAGTTGTGGAAGTTGTTATTCCTGCAGTCACCTCTTGGTGGTCGAAAAGGTCAATTCAAAAGCAAATCACGAAAAATGCGGCTGTTCAGAAATCAAATAACGAAAACTCGGAGCATAAAAATGGCTGGGAGAAATCCAACGAAGACATTGAAACAATTGAACAGAAACTTCAGAAACGAATTAACCATGCTCTGTCACTGCCGGTTTATTCCTTGTATGACGATTTTGCTGAACTCGCGAATCAGTTTGCGCTCATTTCAATGTTTTCTGTTTCATGGCCGCTTGCGCCTCTTTGTTTTTTAATCAACAATTTCATTGAGTTGAGGACAGACGCGTTCAAGATTTGTACATCTGTACGGTGAGTTATTGTTTATCGTAAGTTTTATTTCTTTATGTATCAGTATTTATCTTTTGATTCTCCTTGCAGGCGCCCGATTCCCCACCAAGCCTCCAACATTGGCCCCTGGAACTCGATATTCTCTTTCCTTTCTCTATTCGGGACATTATCAACAACACTCCTCACATCCCTATATCAAAATTGGGACACTAAAACACCAGCCTCCATCCAAACGATCCCAAACCTCTCATTCTACCTCCTCCTCCTAATCGCATCAGAACACATTCACATTCTCGCCTCACGAGCAATCGAAGCCGGATTCAATGCACTTTTCCAGCCGATTCAAGAACAAAGCGAGCAGTCTCGAGAAAAGAGGTTTCAGGAATGGAAAGCCCGGGAGAAAATGTTGAAGGTGATGATTGAGGAAGAGGAAGGTGGAGTGGGGATGGAGGAGAGAGTGGAGCAGGTGTTGGAGATTGTTGGGCGCGTTTTCCCGTAGTTTTGAGTGACAGTTGGAGTGGTTGTTTTGAAGCCAAAAAGGGTTTTCTTTTTGTAGGCAACAAATAATATTATATTCATGCATGCATGCAGAGATATATGTTTTTTATATTATAAAATTAAAGTGATTATAATCTGAACAAAAGAGACAGCATCAAGAATAATTAATTTGGAATACATATAAGAATAAGTATAAAAAAAGATGGCCATTAACCATTTCCGAGATCAACTCAAAATCGGTTACATCGGAGGTAAAAAGCATTTTTTTTAAATTTGGAAAGTCCTCAACTCACTTTTGAATGGTTGAACACTCTATCATTCTTTGTGTGCCTTAATCTTTTTGCTACGAAAATTCGAAATCTCAGAAGGGAGGGATTGTCAGAAACCAGAGATTTACCAAGTAATAAATATGGGAGTACAAGATCAGTCCAGCGCTTCTGTTGGAACGAAAGATGGGGGAGTCAAGTCAAAGTTTAAGGGCCGCACTTGCTCGTTTCCTGTTCTTTTAGTCGTGTTTATCCAGACATTTATTGTGGTATGTTCAAAAAAGGATCACCAAACGTCCGCCCTTGTTTGCAAAATACAAGTCTCACCGATGAACCCTATTCAGGCATCGCTGGTTTTAATCATTCCATTGGTTATTTCTTTCCAATCAATGAAGACCTCAAATGATCTTTCCGTAAACACTGGTCGCGATGTTGCAAACTCGCTGGCGATCAAGATTCAGACAATTTCTGGTGCACTGGCTCTGAATCAATTAAGTACGATACTTCAATCACCAACTTCCATTTTTTTTTTTGTGCTTTTGCAACATTCGACTTGCTATTAAAACAATGTATCAGCCGAGACTATCAACCAAGTCAACTCAGACACCATGTCGATATACGAGAAAATGATGGCATATGTAGACAGATCAAACACGCAATCAATCTTTGAAAACTTTGCATACGCGGTACAAAAATCACTTTCTACTTGTTCCTTAATCCAACACCTGAGTTTAAAGATCCACTTAACTGGTTCAAACAGGTCAAATACAAGAACACTGTCTTGAATATGTTTTACGGATCCGTTGAAGACACGTTCATTTTGTTGCAAGGCTCTGGCCCAGCCGCCATTGTTTTCGTGACCCCACCAAACTACGTACCCCCCTACAAACTGTGCGCTCTGCCAAAACGCGTCCAAGACTTGGACTGCCGAAGAGTGGAAGTGGGTCAAGATCAAGAACGCAAATGCAGCGATTGGTTCTTGGGATCCAGTTGCATGGACGACCAAGGATTGGTTTTTTGCCAACTTTACTCTACAGGCAAGCAAGAGACCGTGGTTTTTGAAGGCGGCGACTTTGACTCCAGCGACAGCGACAGTGCTATACACGGATCCGTATATTTTTGCGTCGAATGCAGGACAAACTGGGGGAGCTATTGCTGGAATCACTGCTGTAAGATGTTTTTGCCCCCTATTTTGAAATATTTAAGCAACATTTCCTTCCTTTTTCATTTAAATTTCAAGACTTATCCGTACTTTGATAACAATGGTAAAGTTGTCGGGGTGTATGGCACTGGTTAGTTTGTTTGGCCTCGTATAAAACGGTTGATTAATGATAAATGAATAACAGACATTGGATTCACGGATATGCATAACATGCTGACTTCTTCGTCCAAACCAAGGGCTCCTTCATGTAATTTACATCTTGTAATTTATCAGCTGTACCAACAAAAACGTGATTTAGGTATGTCATGACAAGACGAGGAAATCTTATTGGTGTCTCGACCAACGAGAGTATCGTCGACACCGCTGGAAACTTGAAGTTTGCGAACGCATCCACCACTTCAGCAATTCAACAAACTGCAACATACCTTCAGAAACTTCTTCCTCCCAACAATCTCGACTACAGCATTCTCGGCGGTCAACATGCCACATATGAAAGCAACGGGATTTATTTCCAGATTCAAGTAATGTCCCAAGAACCGCGCTATGTGATTGTGAATGGAGCCCCCAAGACCGACTACACGGGCGATATTGACTCTGTGCTTGAGCGTTTGCAAGAAACTTTGGCTAATGATGTTAAATCTATTATTGGAATCGCCGCTGGTGTGTTTGTTGCCATGGTCATTGTGTCGTGTATCTTGACCTACTTCTCTGTGACTGTGCCTTTGGCTATGATCACCAAAATCATGGTTCAGGTATAATACCGCCTTTTTAGAACCACTTCATTTTTAATGCGCTGACGATTGACCTATTTTTCTGTGTAATTTGAAAGGCAACAAGCTTTGACTTCAGTGCCTTCAAAGCAATGGAAAGTCAGAATGCAAACTTGATTACCGAGCTCGGAACCATGGAAGAGGTCTTTTACAAAATGATTGAAAAGTTTGCCAGTTCCATTAAGGCGAATCGTGAGTTGTCTGCTGCAGGTGGAGGAGGAATGACATCTCAGACCAGTTCTGCGATGGGAAAGAAGATGTGATACTTGTGGGCTCTTTTACTGTTTCCTTCTTTCCTTCCTTATACCTTTCCGTTAAAGCATAGAGTTGATATCGGCATAAGCCTTTGGTTGTTGAAACAGAAAATTTGCGGCTTGCTCGAACAAAGGTGAAATCACGACCCTTGACCGGACCCTTGTCACAACGAAGTGTTTCCGCCGCACTTAACCGGATGATGCCCTGCTAGCATGAACACTGCCGCCATCGGCTCATACCGTTCGAAGTTGGCATCTTCTTTCCTGATGCTACCCTGAGCAATATCCGGATGGTATTGTTGAATGATATGAAATTTTAAGGTGTATCACACTTAAGGTCACATTCCTGTCACCTGATTCATCATGCTTCTTCGATTTTTCGGGTCAAATGAACGTGCCACCGGAAGACGTATAAGAAGAGCGGGAAATAGCCTCATTATAGACCATCAACTTCAACTTTACCAATGCTTCTTCAAGTTGTCATTGCCACTCTCACCGCGACTCTCTCTGCTGCCCAAGGTTGCACTCCCGGTGCATACTCTTGCGTGAACAACAATGTGTCTGTCTGCCAAAACGGAGTTTGGGCGACTATTGGTGCCTGCCCTGCCGACAAAGGATGCCGCGCTGCCCCATACTATGACTGCAACGGCCCAGTCGCGGGAACAACCCATCACCCCCGTTAAGACCACCACTGTCGCCAAGACAACCACAAATGCTTCTACTGCCGCTTCCACTAAGACTACAACTACTACCACCACAACCTACTGCTGTCAAGACTTCTACAAAAAGCGCAGTCGCTACCACCACAACTCCATCTGGCAACCTCCCATTGTGTCAACCTAAGTACAACCAAGGTACTAGGTATGGTAAGGGAGCTCAAGTTTCATACTTGAACGTCAACTATGTGGCAGGCTACGAAACTAGTGCTGTTCCGGGAGGTCAATTCAACGGCTGGAACACTGTTGGGCCATGTGACCCATCCAGCTTGTCTTTCCGTCCCTTTGTTAAGCCTGGTGTCATTGGTTACTGGACTACATGGTCTACTTACTCCAGAAAGCAGAACTCTATTGATCAGATCGACCTGAGCGGATTCACTGCCATCAACTATGCCTTCAGTAAGTCGCCCTTTTAATTTTCCGACCGCATCCAATCCTAACTAATTTTTCTTGTAGTGAACGCCGATGCCGCTGGTAACGTTGTTACTTTCGATTCCTGGGCCGACCAGAACTGGATGGGAGTCTTCAACGCTCAACGTACCAAATATCCAAATCTTCGTACTATTGTGTCTATTGGTGGATGGTCTGGATCCCAGCACTTTCTCCACCATTGCCAAGAGTGCTTCTCTCACCAAGACCTTTGCTCAAAACGTGCTCAAGTTCCTTGACTCAAATGGTTTCGACGGTGTTGACATTGACTGGGAATACCCAGCTGGTGGAGGTGTGACATGTAACACCTGTTGACCCTGATGATGCTGCCAACTTTGTAAGCTTGCTTAAGGCTCTTCGTGAAGAGTTGGGACCAACTCGTACTATTTCCCTTGCCGTTTCTGCCGAAACCAGCCACTACGTCGACTCCAAGGGTGTCCAACAAATTCCAAACATCCTCAAGTACGCCAACTACGTCCAAATCATGTCTTACGACTTCTACGGATCTTGGACTCCCAACTCTGACTTCAACTCTCCACTCAACGTTCCAGGTCCAAACGACCCTAAGCAGCCAGCTGCGAACAACAACGGATACTCGCAACCACTGTCCCAAGTGAATGCCATTGATGCCTGGCTCAAGGCTGGTGCCAAGGCGGAACAACTTACCAACGGTCTTGGTTTCTACGGTCGCTCATGGTCTGTCCAATCCAACAAGGACAACGGTCTGTACCAACCATGTACTGGATCCGTCAATGGAACCGCTTGTGCTGGTATTGTTGGTGACTACCTCGATGCCAAGGTTTGGTGCGACCCCTGCAAGGTTTGCTACAACAGTGGTGTCTGGATGTACAACAACATGCGTGGAAGTGGACAAACCGCTCCTCCATTGGCCAGCGGACCAACTACTGCCAGCAATGGATGGACCCGTCAATACTTCAACTTTGCCGAATCCCCAACGCTCTACACTGCCAACTACAACGGAAAGTCTTCCTTCATTTCCTACGATGACCCAATTTCCTTGAAGGCTAAGGCTGCTTGGGCCAAGTCCAAGGGTCTTGGTGGAACCATGATTTGGGAGCTGTCTCAGGACTTTAACAAGGAGTTGGTCACTGCTGTTCGTGCTGGTTGGGGTGCTTAAACAAACGGGATTTTTTCTCCATATGCTGTTGAAGTTTCTATGTTTTTTAATGCGAATGCAATAAACCTATTATTCTGTAAAATTTAATAATCAATTTGGTTCCCGGTCATTGGTGAGGTCAGAATAAATCCCAGATAGAGTTGTGGCCTTCGATCTATGGGACAGGTTGGAAACGAAAACGCATCATTCACAGGTACCCTTTTTTTTAAGAAGACCCCTTTTTTTTTTTAAAAAAAAATAAACTTGATAAGCTCATTGCTGTTCCCCCGTCTTGCGTGTGTATCCGAATTGAAAAAAAATTGTATCTTTTCATCCCTAAAAAATTACTTTGATCTCAAATTTTTACTCTACTTTCTACATGCCATCTATCGCCTGTTTCCAATTAAAGACTTCAAAAATTGAACCTCTGCCTTCAACGACCCAATCGTCTTTTCCAACTTAACCACATGTTCTTCCAACACAGCCGTCCGAGACTTCCGCGATTGTTCAGTCAATCGAGCAATGTGAGTTTTCATCATATGAACCACTTCATTCAAATCAGAAATCCGGGCATGCGCCACCTTTAAGTCCTCATCTGCTTCGGCAAGATCCATCAAGGCATCAGCGCGTTCAGATGCAACCGCATTCAATTCAGCTTGAAGTTTCAAGATTTGGTTTTCAACAACAGCTCTGCTATTCGCGTGCTCCGCTTCTGCAGATTTATGTAACTCCCACAAATCCTTCTGCTTGTTCGAAAGCTGCGCGTGTTCAGCAGCAAGAGATTTCAGGGCAGCCTTAGATTCTCCAAGCTCTCTTTCCAAAACTGCAATACGGGCCAAGAAATCAGATTGTTCCTCGTGCTTGGCAATTTGTAAAGCAAGGAGTTGTGATTTTATCGAGTTTCGTTCTTCGAGTGTGGAAACATGCTTGGTTTTCACGTCTCTCGCCTGCTCCAATGCATTGTGCAAGTCTCCCTTAATTCCAGTAACCGTGTGCTCATGGTGCTCTAATGCAGCTGTGAGCTCTGCTTGTAACTTCAGGATTTGATTTTCAACGGCAGCTTTGGCGGCTGTGTGTTCAAGCTCTTTGGCCTTGTGCATATCCAGAGCGTCGGCAAATGCGTTAGTAAGAGACTTGTGCTCAGCAGCCAATGATTGATGCGCAGTCTTGGATTCCGAGAGAGCAGATTCCAATGACGTTATACGGCCCAATAAATCAGACCGCTCAACTTCGAAAGCAGATACTTGATTATGGTGAATCAAACGCTCCTTTTCCATATCCAAATGAAGAGTTGTTACTTGGGTTTGAAGGAGATCCCGTTCAACAATGAGTGTATCATGCTTTGATTCCACTTCGCGAGCCTTTTCCAAAGACAATTGCAAGTCCCCTTGAATTCCAGAGACGGCGCGTTCATGAGATTCCACGAGTGAAACGTGGTGCCCATCTCGTTTCCGCCAACTCTCTACGAAGCTTATCGTTTTCGGCCGCCAAGGCTTGATTGTCCAGTGCCGCTTGAGAAGAAACGCTATTGAGTTTGGCTAGTGAGCTCTTGAATCACCTGGGACTGTGTTTCCTTTTCTTGAATTAGGACAGCTTGTTGTTCAATCAGCAATGTAAAGTTTGCAGCCACGTCTTCTGCGGTTCTTGATATATCGCTCTTTGTTTCCTCCAACTCGTCTTCGAGATTTCGGATACGGGCAGTAACGGCTTCTTCTGCCACGGCAGCATCATCACTCGCCGCAATACTAGTATGCAGCTCCTGTCTGATGGCCTCAATTTCAGCGTCTTGCTGCTTGCGACACGCTGGTCGACCCATCTTCCAGTGCAGATTCGTCCTGTGCATTCACAATCGTTCTTGATTTTACTTCCACTGCAATCATTTCGTCGCGTTTCACTTCATCAGCCTGACTCTCCTTCCTCTTCTTCCGACGAGTACTTCCAACTGCTGGCTGCTATGGAGACTTTCATGGAAGGCTTGGGCTACTTCCTCAACAGTAGGGTCGTCGTATGTTGGAGTACCAAAATTCAACAGTGCCAAATTGTAGTCCTCAGCTAATTTGGTACACAGCAAGTGAGTTTCATCCTCATAAGTCCCATTGCCTTAGAGATACCCAAAAAAGAGGGAATTAACAATCGGCTTCATAAATAAAAAGATAATACACACCAATAGCAAAGATAACATTGAAAGGTCCTTTTAAACAACCCACTCTGTAAGACAAGACCCCTCACACTTTCATACACTTGATCCACAGAAACGCTTCCATCGATATTCCACACACGGTCTTCCCCAAAGTATTCAATCACAGGCATACTTTCTTCGTGGAATGTCTTGAATCTCTTGCGAATGGTTTCAACTGTTGTCGTCAGCACGACCAGATGTCTTCCCGCGTTCCAACAGTCGAGATTCGAGAACTGGTAGAGGGACATGTAAAGTTGATGATTTTGGCGGCTTTTGCAATGACACGTTCGAATTCAATTGCTTGATCAACAGCTCGCGGGAAACCGTCTTTTGTCCAGTTAGATGAAAAAGTCGATTTAATTCCTTTTACGTTTCTCTCACCTATGAGAATCCCTTGAGTGCTAGTTGCACTTGAAATCGCCTTTGCGAGAAGCTCAATAATAATTTCCTGTAGTTGGATAAGTCATCAAAAGGAAAAAGGCCACGATCAGCAACATACCATGGGCACAATTTTCCCTTCTTTCATAATGAGACTACACAGTTGTCCAACATCAGAACCAGACGCAACCTCCTCTCTCAATAAATCGCCCGCGCTTAAATGAGTCAACCGGAATTCCGCCGCCAGCTTGACAGATTGAGTACCCTTCCCAGAACCAGGTCCACCAAGCACAAAAATAATAGGAACTCCACTTGAATGCTCCAATAGTCCTTCTTTCAAGACGCTCTCCTTGACATTCTGGTATACTTTCTCAAAAGGGTGGAATTTAACAATCTCAAGTACATTGAGGGCATCGTCGAAGCTAGGAAGAGTGTAGCTGTCTTCAAAGGACTCGGCAGGGTACGAAAACAAAGCCAAAGCAGGAGTTTCGCTTTCTTGTTCGTCAAACAAGGGGCTGAAGCCAAGGGACGCCTCTTCAGGTTTGAACGTAGGGTGGTGTTATTTTATCTTTTGAACAGTCTGTAGCTTCTTACCGACGAGTAACCCAGCCGCAGGGTTGTCTGCCCTCAAATTTTCACCAATGTGAAAACGAACCACTTCCAAAAGGTGCTCTGCCAACTCGCCATCCAAGTCGCTCATTGCATCCCGCAAGGAGTTTTGACTGGTTGCTCTCCCGAAAGGAGAAACTGGCGGAAACAGACTCGTGCTTTCAGGAACAGTGACATGTTCGACTTCTCCAGCATCTTCGGAGATTGGTTCGATAGAACGCGATTCTCCAAAATTTTGAACGTCGCCAAAGGAGAGGAGAGTGAGATTGTGTTGGTTTGAAAGACGAATACAAAGCTCGTGGCATTCTTCAGGGCACGTACCATCCCCTTGAAAAATAAATCAACAGGTTAGTGTGTATTCATGGCGAAATGATTCTCAAATGAGGGAGAGACTCACCGACAGCAAATATGACAGCCTTCTTACCCCCAACAAAAAGACCTTCTTGACCAACAACCACAGCTTTCACTTCTGCATACACGTCGTCCACTCCGCCATTTCCACCGTCCACTGTAAAAACACGATCTCCAAAATACTCCAACACTGGCAAACTTTCCTTTTCAAAAGTTGCAAAGCGTTTTCGAATCGACTCCAAGTTATCATCGGATCTTCCTGATGTTTTGCCCCGTTCAAGAAGTCGGGATTCGAGGACAGAGAGTGGGCAATAAAAGTTGAGGATAAATGATGGTGGGCCGAGAGCGCGCTCAAACTCTACAGCTTGATCCACTGCGCGAGGGAATCCATCTAAGAAAACAGGTCCTTGGTCAGCTGGTTTTGATAGAAAAATTCAATTGGCATAAATCACACCAATCAGAATTCCATTTGTGTCAGTCTGAGACGCCCGTTCAATGGCAGCCTTGAGCAAATCAATCACGATATTCTAATCAACAGTTTAGCATAAGTTAAAATTCCAACGATCTTTTGACTTCACCATAGGCACAATCTTTCCGTCCTTTAGCAGTCCGTCACAAAACAGGCCAACTTCAGAACCAGCTGCCACTTCGGCTCTTAGCAAATCACCCGTTGATAAATGCGTAAGTCCGAATTCAGTTGCTAATTTCGCAGATTGGGTTCCCTTTCCTGAACCAGGTCCTCCTGTTTTATCTGGTCAGGTGCCAAAAATAATAAGAGGGCACAGTTGGAGACATACCAATGACAAATACAACGTCTTTCTTAGTTTTCAGAAGACCTTCGCTTTCTATAGAAGCATTTACAGAGGCAAAGACACGATCGAATGGTTCAAACGAGTGGATTTCGACAATGTCCAAGGCCTCTTCCTGGCTCAAAGCCTGTGAATTATCCTTGAATTTGTCTGACGAATAGGAAAACAGGGCCAACGCAGGCGCTGATTCCGCATTGGAGGCAAAGAGGGGACTAAATCCCAGGGTGGCCTCTGCCAAAATCACAGTCAGTCTCCAGCGACCCACAGTAGCAAGCACTTACCAATCAGAATTCCTCGCGACGAATCGTTGGTGTTTGCAAGCGCTGTTTGGACTGAGTCCAGCAAGTGGTCGGCAAGCTGTGTCTCGAGCGCTTCGAGGTGTCCGTCGATGTCTGGACTTATCTTCCCGCTGTCACTCTCTATTAGTTCATAGCTTAGTTCGACGTTGTCACCGGCAAGCGGTTCGGGCGCCAGCGGGCGAGGACTGAGCATTTGGAGGTGTTTTGGAGGAAGTTGATTTGGAAATGCACAAGCCAGATCAACCATGGGAGTCAATATGCATAATGAACTGATATTACATGGCTACGCTTAAGAGACAACAAATAACAAAAAATGCAATCCCGGAGACTGTGTGATTGGCCCCACTCTTGATTGGAGCCATGCGTCCCTGAACTGCATCAGCAACCGAACGCGTCCTTCCCAGAGCCAATGAAAACCCAATCCACCTCTTCCCAAAATCAAAAACATTCACATATCTCTTCAAGAAAGTGTTTCCAATCAGATAGGTTCCTTTTCGGTATCCACCTTTCCTTCCCGTCAGGGCCAAATAACAGATCCCATCACTGTTATGGTCTACCTCAACGTATTCTAAAGCCGTGATACTCAAAGACCCACCTCCTTCAAAGTTGAGCGTAACTACTGGTCCGCCACCACTTTCTTGCCTTGCAGTGCAAGGTACAGAATAACTAATGTCCGTAGATCCAGAATATTGAACAAGCTTCGACCCCGGAATCAATACCCCAATCGCCTTCACAAGAACATCTGATACAATTGACGCTGCAGTTCCTGTATCCCAACTCGCAGCTCCCGTGGTACCCTGCATATTTTCTTTGTGGACTGGTGACTCATGACTTGAAAAGGACTCTACAACCTTCCCATTCACGCTCGCAGAAAGAAGGGGCAATGCCAGCTTCCCCGCAAGCATTAAATCTGTGTTTGTAATCATGGGAACCCAAACGGGGTGTTGCGACATGGTTTCGAATAACGACATATCGTATCCTCCAAATGTGGCATACCCTTGCGCTTCATCTAGTGTGATGTACCAACTAAATTGCGGATACGGTAAATGGCCAAACTCGATCAATGCTTCGATAAGCGTGCTAGTGTAGCCAGGTACGGATGGGTGGAATCCCATACCCACGATTCCGTCCTGATATGTATCGGCCACTTGATACTCCTTTTGGACTTGAAGAGCGATAGGATGTTACCTATTTTTTGTGGTTCTTGCCCTTTAGTGAATTAATTGCCTTGGAAAACAGATGACTTGTTTTAACCTGCGTGAATTGAAAACTCGGAACACTGTAGCCACTAACTAAAACTGTATCTTGAACTAATGATCCATTGTATCCCGAACCATCCGCATCTTGTGATAAAGTGGTAAATAACAACAACCAAAAGAAAAATAAAGACCCACAAGTTTGCTCTACATTCGCCAATCCCAAATCGATTCCTGTAGAGCTCTTTTTTACATCATACGTATGAGCCGCTGCTTTGCACGCCTTTTGTGCAAGCATTGAGTTTCAACACCAACAACAAAAAAAAACGAAAGAAAAAAAAACTCAACTAGACTTGTGCAAGTGGCGCCATACAACCACGTCGTAAAACTTCCCGTATCAAACAAAACATTGTAGTTCCGAGGCGGAGTTCCCACTTGAATTACCGCTCGATACTGGTAAAAATCGATGGTATTTTTAGAGTTCACCACACATTTGCCTCAAAAACTTGAACCACCTCAGTTACACCGAATGCGTATTCTTCAAGGGGTAGATCGGAAGCCATAGAATTTGATGCTTTCGATGATAGAGACGCATCGAAAGAGAGGTTGTTTGTTGGGTCAATGATTTCAACACTGTCGTCAGCTGTTTGTGAAAGGGTGAGAAGCATGAAGGGCCCAACCAAAACAAAACGCCTTTTACTTCTAGATCTGGCCTTAAATGATGTTTTTACGGTTGGAATGCGGATGATTGATGATTTGGGTGTGGTGCTGCTGTTCATTAATCATTATTAAGAGGCTTCATCGTCAAGGAATCATCTGAGTGCAGAACGCACCATGGAGTCTGAATGCAATCTCTTTCCTTCGTTGCTGATGATGAGCCGATGGTAACTGCAGCCACAGAGACCAGAAACAGTGAGGCGATTCCCATGTTTCACTCTTACAAAAAAGTTCAAATAGATTTTTGATGAAAACAGAGAAACTGCATATAGCCGCTTCTTAGTTAGAATCCCTGACGGTGGCAACATGGTTATTTATCTGAACGCTCCACTTTCCATATAGCTAACAACGAAAGATTTCGTTCTTTTATGAATATAGTATTTGCAGACTTCGTTTACATTTAGACAGGTTGCTTGCAGTTCCTTATCTGAAGATCCATTATTGAATAAAAATCTAAACTCGGGACCGACTCCAAAAGAATTACTTGGTGTCTATGAGACAAAGTGACCCTTTTCGATGAAGACTTCAAAAATTAAACGTGAACTTAAAACAGTATTAAAGACATAACTGATCTGATCAAAGTGGATTTTATTGCGTCCATGTTCTCTGCTGCCATGCATAAATAAATAACTTAAATCTCATTTGGGTGTTTGTTGCCATTGACGCACCCCGCATTGACACACCTCTTTGTGAGAAAAAAAAATTCTGTCTGAAGGGAAAGAAAGTAGACGCATCCCAACTATGGCTCTGAACAAAGCGGTAGCTGACTATCGACAGGTAATACACAGAAGAAAGCTGTAGCCTGAATGCGATCTAACTGGTTTCACGTCTATTGCAGGGTGCCAAAGCGTAAGTGTCTTGTATCCCTCACAATAACCCGTTGTTTGAACGGTTTATTGGCAGTTACTTCAAAGACAAAAGCGATGGCTGGATTTTGGGAGAGCTTGTATCAGATGTCGTTGTAGAGGCATCGGCTGTAAGGATGCAGTTTCAACTGCTTACAAGTGGCAAGGTACTGGCCCTTAATGAAGTATATTGGGAAGGGTCGACTTACTTCCATCTAGACACATGAAGTCAAGATACCCCTGGCAGCGTTACAAAAGAATGCTGATGATCTCTTGCCGCCACTCAAGAACCCAGACTTCATGGTAATTACGAGCTTGTAGCAGATTGATTACAAGAGGTTGCCCATCAGACGTCAGTGGGACTAAACATTGCTCATTTCGCAATAGGACAATGTGGATGATTTATCTGTTCTATCGTATCTCCATGAGTGAGTATGTTTGTGGAGGCGGGGAAGGATGCACACGCTGGATTCTTGGCTAACGCAAATTTACAGAGCGGCCGTCTTTTGGGGTATCAAGAACCGATTTATTGCGCAACAAATATACACATATTCCGGAATGGTTCTTCTTGCAATGAACCCCTTCGAAAAAGTTGATATTTACACTCCCGATATCATGAAGGCGTTTTCTGGGAAGAAAAGAGATGAATTAATGCCTCACATTGTAAGTACCTGTGATGGATCATGGCGCTTTTTTCTCTTTTCTTATCCTTGGTATCCAGTATGGAATCGCGGAGGAGTGTTATCGGGCCATGTTGGAAGGCAAGAACCAATCTGTAATTATATCAGGAGAAAGCGGAGCTGGAAAAACACAATCGACGCGATACGTTATGCAGTATTTTGCACTTGCTGATGGTCTATCGTCTTCATCGGCAACACTGCAGAATACATCACAGCTATCGGGTAGCCCAACAGAAGAGGCGGTTTTGGCCTCAAACCCGATTCTCGAGGTATTTTAGCTTCTTATTCGATTTTTGGACATCATATTGAACATTGCGCTCTTGATAGGCTTTTGGAAACGCCAAAACAACTCGAAATGACAACTCTTCTCGTTTTGGAAAGTTTGTACAGCTTTTCTTCTCGGATCCACTGGCTGGAAACGTGAGGATCACTGGTGCCAAAGTTCGAACATATCTTTTGGAACGATCGCGATTAATTTTTCAACCTGCAACTGGTATGAGAAGGCGGGACTTTGCTGTTTTCATTTGCACTCAAGTCGTTGTTTTGATAGAGAGAAACTACCACATCTTCTATCAACTTTGTGCAGCTGCTCCCGCAGCTGAGAAAAAAATCTTCGGACTTGAATCTTGGGAATCCTTTTACTATCTGAATCAAGGGAACGCTGGCGTTCTCCCAACAGTTGACGACATTGCCGAGTTCAAATTTACTCAAGATGCTCTATCAACTGTAGGAGTGGCAGTATCTGTTCAATGGTAAAACCTTTGTAGATAGATTTTTTGTTTCTCATAATTTTATTTTATTGTAGGGACATTTTTCGTCTCTGTGCCGGACTTCTACACATTGGAAACATATCAGTCACATCAAAAGGCGAATCGGCAACTATTTCTGAACAGGATCCGTCTCTTTTGAAGGCTTGCGAGCTTCTTGGGATTCATGCGGGAAATTTTGCGAAGTGGATCACCAAGAAAGCAATCCGTGATTCGTGGGGAGAAGTTTATTAAAGACTTGAAAGGAGATGGTGCGGTTGTTGCACGAGATTCTGTCACGAAAGTCATGTAAGCCCTTCTTTTCTCTCTCATGTGATCCATAATTTAATTTAATTGTGCAGATATACCAAGCTATTTGATTGGCTTGTCGCTATGATAAACAAGAAGCTGCAACTTGATTCGAATGACAAACAGCAATTCATCGGCGTCCTTGACATATATGGGTAAGTCGCAGTGTTAATTCAGGTTAAGGTCTCATTGCGTACGCCCTTTAGGTTCGAACATTTCGCCGTCAACTCTTTTGAACAGTTCTGTATAAACTATGCCAACGAGAAACTGCAACAAGAATTCAATGCTCATGTTTTCCGATTTGAGCAAGACGAATATATGAAGGAAGGGATACAATGGACGCGAATCCAATTCAGCGATAACCTCTCTTGCATTCAATTGATCGAATCTAAATTGGGGGTTTTGAGTTTATTGGATGAGGAGTCTCGACTACAAAATGGAACTGATGCAAATTTCGTTGTCAAGTTGGATAACTGTTTTGGAGGTGGGAAACACGGCGAATTACGAAAAGGCGCGTTTTGGTGGAGGTGGCAGTTTTACTGTGAAGCATTATGCGGTCGATGTGCAATACTTCTGGAGCTGGTTTTATTGAAAAGAATATGGATAGTATGAGTGACGAGCTCAAGAGTGTTCTTTCATGTTCAACGAACGAATTCCTGAGACAAGTTTTGGAAGGCGTGGTTGGGGATGATACTGCTATGACTCCGCCTTCTCCAACGAGCGGAAAAGTTGGGGGCGGAAAAGTGTCTGTTATGAAGTCTCCTACACTGGGTTCCATGTTCAAGGCGTCATTGGCTGATTTGATGGAAACTATGCGACAAACAGAAAGTCATGTGAGTGGTCTTTTTAATTCATGTGAATTCCTTGTCTTACCTTCGAATTTCTTTCTGACAGTATATTCGCTGCATCAAGCCAAACATGGCGAAGAAAACCGTTTGAGTTTGAAGGAGCCATGGTTCTATCTCAATTGCAAGCTTGCGGAGTCCTGGAAACAATCCGAATCAGTAACGCAGGATACCCAAACAAACTTGAATACACTCATTTTGCTGCTCGCTACTGCGTGTTGGTCAACTCTCGCTACTGGGATCACGGGGACAAGAAAGAGCTGACTCAGATCATTGTCACTAGTGTGTTGAAGGACGAATCCAAGTTCCAGTTTGGGAAAACCAAAGTGTTCTTCAAGTCGGGACAGATTGCGTCGTTCGAGAACCGTAGGAAAGAGCGGGTTAGACATTTGGTTGTGTTTGTGCAAAAGAATGTCAGGCGTGGAATTGATAGGAGGAAGTTTTTGGCGGTCAAGGAGGCCGTGGTTGGGTTGCAGTCGTTGGTGAGAGGTTATTTGGCGCGACAGGAGTTGAACAAGTTGCGCCAAGATTCTTGTGGGGCGAAGCTCAAGAGCGAACAGAACTTGAAGCAGTGTGTTGCTGCTGTTCGGATTCAGTCGGCCTGGAGGGGATGGTTGGGTCGTCGGGCGGCTCAGCGCAATTACGAACTTATTGTATTGCTGCAAAGTGTCGCTCGGAGACGTATTGCAGTCAGTGAACTCAAATCACTGAAAAAGGAGAACGTGGTAGCAAGAAAGCAGGCCCAAGAAAAAACTACTGGTCTGGAAGCCAAGATCATTGCTCTTTCGCAAACCCTCCAAGCCAAAGTGTCTGAATACAACAAGTTGCAGAGCCGTGTTGGATCCTATGAATCCCAAATCTCGAATTGGAAGGACAAGTATGGAGCAGCATCTCATCAAATCAGTGCTCTCAAAGACGAGATTGTGGTTTTGAAGGCGGAACGTGATACATACAAGGAGGAAAGAGACAGATTCAGCCAGATTCTATCCAACGCAATTCATGACGGTGTCAGTGCGACATTCCAGGACTTCCCCTTCATTAATAACTCAAATCCGACGAATAATGGAGCTACCACAGTGGCAACATACCGACTCGGTGGATCTTCAAGCAACAAGCGTCGACCAAGTGCTACGAACTCTGTTGAACCGAGCGATAACAGTAAACGGGGGTCTGGCCACCATGGACTCGTTCGTGACTCAATCATTTCATCACTCAAGACTGAGAATGAAAGTTTAAAGAGAATGGTTGAAAACATTCGGTATAATTCGATTGTTTCTCCCAGCAGCAGTTACAGCAATAAGAGAAAGACGCTTAGGGCGCAGTCCATTTTTGAAAACGACGTGGTTGCAGATGCAGAGAGGGAAAGAAGAGCTAGGAACCGATACTCTGGAATCAGAGTGAGCTCAGAAGCGCGAAATTCAATTCGCATGTCACTGCTTAAGTTGGACGGTTTGCCAGTTTTGGAGGAGAGGGATTCATTGGACTCGATTCCAGAGGGCGAGACATTTGCGGAAGAGTTGACTGAAGCGAAGCGTAAGTCTGGTTTCGAGGACACACGTCCAGCGACACCGCTATATGTTGCCCCGGCGGATGGTGCTCCAGCAGCCAAGAAGGGGTCGCGAGTATCGCATCTGGCAAGTATGTTTGAAGGACGGTAAAATAGAGTGAGACATATAGATATAAATACCCCGATTCTTTAGTTCTTTTTGTTTTACTTTTACTTTTAATTTCTTGTAACTCAATTTGCAAAGTGGAGATGGAGCAGCAACTCATAACGTACGTTTTCAACGCCGCCTGTGGCCACTGGCACTGACGCTTTCTCGTAGAATACCTCTTGTCGCAATCAAGCCAAAGTCAGGGACTCCGCTGGTTCTCGCTCAAGCCATGGTTGGCAGTGCTCCCCTTGACCCAAACACTGTCGAGGCTCAAGTGCCTCAGACTCAGTACCCTCACATCCAGACTGAATACAGAGCACAGATTTACATTGGAACACCGCCAAAGCTGTTCAATATCCTGCTGGACACTGGCTCATACGATCTGTGGGTGTTTGGTCGTGGCTGTGACTGCGGGGCTATACAACACTCCTATCATGTGAATGCAAGTTCCACGGGCGAAGACTTGAACGTACGGGCCCCTTCAGTGACATACGCCGACGGCTCAAAGTACACTGGATTTCGAGTCAAGGACACTGTGAGGATGGGGCCCCTTGCCGTGTCCGCTTTCCAGTTCACCCAAGTGGAAACGTTCTCATCGCCGTGGAATCCAGACAATTCAAGCGACGCGGATGGAATCATGGGAATGGGCTTTCATCCGACAGGTTTGGTGTCTTTGTGTAACCTCTTCCATTTATAACTCTTTCTTGCAGGAACGACTTCCATCGTGCCGTCATTTGCAGAGGAACTTATTTCCAGAAAAATCCTCAAGAAGGGCGTGTTCAGCTATTTCATTGCGGCGAATGAACTGACTGGCCAAGTTTCTCTGGGCGGATACAACACTACGCAATTTCAAAATGCTTCCTCAGCACCAACTTGGATTCCATACCTCCAAGATGATACCCTCGCTACTGGAAAAATATCTCTGCCGCTTGTGACAGCATCTGTTGACAATCTCATTGTCGATTATTTTTCAAACCATACATCCCAAAAAGACGGTGCAATAGAAGGAAATACTGGATCTGCAATTCTAGATACTGGTACAAGTCAAGGAATCGTTTCCTATGCTCTTGTAGATGCAATTGCGAAAGCAATGAACGAAACAACCGGAAATGGCGAAGTCTTCAAAATTTACTATGATCCTGCAGATACATCTCAATACACGTATGCAGTCCCTTGCTCCACGAAACGGGAACTGGGAGGTCCCATTGTTACCCTTTCATTTGCAGGTGGACTCACACTCCCCATCACGGCCCTGGAGTACGTTTCCCAACCACAACCAAATGGCCCCAACGATATTTTTTGTCAAATCATGCTGCGGGCCGTCAAGGATGGCTATTCGGGTGGCACTTACCTCTTGGGCAACACGTTTTTGAAACGTTATGTGACTATTTTTGATTACGAGGACAAACGAGTTGGGTTCGCATTAGGGAGTGGGAGAGGGTCTTCTTACTCTGTAGGAGTAAACGGGAGTAGTTCAGCAGGAGGTGTTTCTTATGTTCCAAGCAAAGTGTACGCTCCCTCACGGGATGCGGTGGATGTCTGGGTTGTGGTAGTAGTGGCAGTTTGTGCGAGTATCGCTATCGCTTTGACGGTGGTTGTAGCTGTTTTGTACTATCGGGGACGAATTTGCGGTGGCGGAAGAAAGTGGGATCGAAAGGGGAAGGTATCTCCTTTATCCCATTTGGCAAGCATTAAAAATGAAAGCCTCGAGGAAGAAGAGAGTTTGGAGAGTGTTTATGTATCGAAGGTGTTGGAGGAAGAGAAAGCGGCAGAGGCATCGTCAATACGTGAACAGGACGATCAAATTATTCAAGAAAAAGCGAAGCAAAGTCTACCCCACAAGAAGTCGGTAGAAGTAGGTCTAATAGAAGACTCCGTATCAGAATCGAATACCAAACAGAACCCCATAGACTCGAGCTGATATGTGATTAATAAATAGAATTCATCAGCTTTCTTCCTTCGAGCACTGTAAACAGACATGGAATTTAAGAGTCCAGCACTGTAAACGACACATGATTGAGGATTTTAAGAGTCCAGCACTGTAAAAAAAAATTAGTAATAGCTTTTGTCTCACAATCTTGTAAGCTTGAAAATTGTGAAGTTATTTCCCTTCAGCAATCTCCCTCTCCCCAAATGACACAATTCATAAGGTAATGCCGCTTCTCATGTTCATTCGCCGCTTATCGCTAAGCTGATGACTTCAACTCTTGTTTCGTTTGCCTTCGTTACTCAGTGTCCCACTTGTGGCTATCCCACAGCCACCGCAGCCGTGGGTGCTGGCACAAGCGACTGTCAATAACGGATCATTAATACCCTCTGGAGAACCAATAAGAGTTCAATCGCAAGTCCCTCAGACTCAATTCCCAAACATTCAAACCGAGTATAGAGTTCAAATCACGATAGGCACCCCCGCACAACCCTTTAACGTCCTGCTCGATACAGGATCTTTTGACCTTTGGATATTCGGATCGAATTGTTCAGACTGTGGAGTAATAGAGAACTCGTATGATGTGAATTCGAGTTTGACTGGTCTTGATTTGGGTGTGAAGACAGGCACAACAATGTATGCCGATGGGGGAAAATATTCAGGAAAGCGAGTAAAGGATATAGTTAAATTGGGATCTCTTGTAGTTCCGGATTTTCAGTTTACTCAAGTGGACACTTTCTCAGCACCATGGGGATCACAAGATGCAGATGGTGTGATGGGAATGGGGTTCCATCCAAGAGGTAACCTAGATTTGGTCGAGAGAAATATATGTTTCTTATTTCATTTATTTTCCCCCCACTCTTTCTTCAGGAATGGATCCAGCAGCCCCGTCATTTGCCGAGGAATTGATCACAAGAAAAATCTTGAAGGATGGAATATTCTCATACTTTATTCAAGCGGATGAATTCGCTGGTACAGTCGCCATTGGAGGATACAACTCTGCATTTTTCCAAAATAGTTCGAAAACTCCAACTTGGATTCCATACATGCAAGATGATACCCTTACCTCTGGAAAAATCGCCATCCCTCTCGTATCTGTATTAATCAACTCTACTATTGTGGAAAAGTTTACCAGTCATGCATCGCAGCTGGATGGGAGGAGTGAAGGGAACTCTGGGTCTGCAATATTGGATACTGGATCAAGTCAAGCTATTGTCAGCCACGAAATAGTCGACGCACTCGCGACAGCTCTCAATGAAACAACAGCAAATGGGGCCGTCTTTCCAATCTACTATAACGCTGAACATACGCAATATACATACGCTGTTCCTTGTGAGTTAAAAAGTGAGTCTGGAGGAAGCCCGATAGTTACGCTGACTTTTGCTGGTGGTCTCACACTATCCATCACTGCGCTTGAATATGTATCGAAACCGCAGTCTGGACGTGATTATTGCCAGATAATGATGCTTGCTGTGGATGGCGGATATTCTCAAGGAACTTATCTCTTGGGTAACACCTTCTTGAAAAGATATGTGACGGTGTTTGATTTTGTCAACCAGCGGGTTGGATTTGCATTGGGAGTGAAGCGGGACCCAAAGTATTCCTTGGGAGTGAATGGAGCTGCTGCGGGAGTTGTGTATACGCCGATTAGTGTAGAAACAGGAGGCGGCGGAGGATCGAATGCTTCCCGAAGTGTTGCGATTGTAGTCTGTTCCTGCCTTGCAGTTATATTGGCTGTCGGGCTTGTAATTGTGTACGAGAGGAGAAGAAAGGCGAAAGCTGCGCAACAAGTTTGATTTAAATCGATGAATAGAGTTACATAGAGCTGTGATTCCTTGAAATTCCTTTAAATTCCAGTTTTCAATCATGAGCTTCGATCTCTCCAAAGCCCTCCTAGACTATCGCCAGGTACTGCATTTCATCTCCTGACAATTTAACATTAAGTACGAGTCCTGATTGTCGTTTCCCAGGGAACTCAAGCGTAAGCAGTAAACATGTCAAATTGGTTCTGACCTCTGGCTGCAGATACTTTGGCCACAACTCTCTTGGATGGATCGTTGGAGAAGTCGTTGAAGATGCTTCAGTTATCGATGGAAGCCTCACTATTCAGTTCAAACTGGTTTCTACTGAAGAGGTTGGTCTTCAAAGTCAGGTGGAGATAACTAACCCGCCCATAGCCGCACTTCTTTCGAGCAAAGATCGATAGTTTGTCTTCTAACTCTGATCTTCCGCATTTGAAGAACCCTGACTTTCTGGTTGGCAATGTGTCTACAAGCAGTCCCCATGCTCACACTTGCTTTCCATCTGTAGGACCACGTCGATGATCTCTCTCTATTGTCGCACCTACATGAGTATGTTTCTCCACTCGAATCAAAGATTTATTTGTCTCTTCCTCACTTCTTTGACGCCGTTTAGGCCAGCGGTCTTCTGGGGAGTACAAAACAGATTCGCCACAAGATCAATTTATACGTATTCTGGAATGGTTCTGATTGCTATGAATCCATTCCAAACTGTGGATATCTATTCTGTTAACGTCATGAGGAAGTATGCTGGAAGTAAACGGAAAGGAGCTGCTCCTCACATCGTAAGTAATCCCAGTAATCCCACTCCTTTCAAGTCATTTATTTCTATTAATCCATTGTCTTAGTATGGTATTGCTGAAGAATGCTACCAAGCAATGTTAGAAGGAAGGAATCAGTCCGTTATTGTTTCTGGAGAGTCGGGTGCTGGAAAGACAGAATCGACGAAGTATATAATGCAATATTTGGCGATTGTGGATTCTCTTCAAAAGGACCAACTACAGGCCAGAGTTGAGAGGGAGGGAATGATCCCTTCTGTTTTGGAAATTATAACGCCTGTGCGAAGCGGAACTGAAGAGGCTGTGCTGGCATCAAATCCGATTTTGGAGGTGAGAGAGCTTACAACCCCTTACTGCCGCAAGACTTTGACTGAAATACTAACCCCTGTTCTAAGGCCTTTGGAAACGCAAAAACCACTCGTAACTGATAACTCTTCTCGTTTTGGGAAGTTTGTTGAACTTGTTTTTTCGGATTCAAGTTCTGGAGCCGTGAAAATCACTGGAGCCAAGATTCGGACGTATCTATTGGAAAGATCCCGGTTGATCTTTCAGCCTGCAAACGGTTTTGCCTATTTTCTTTATGGGTGTTTGGTGGCTTGTGCAGGTTTTAAACTCGACTTTTATGTAGAACGAAACTATCCACATTTTCTATCAACTCTGCGCTGCTGCTCCGGATAATCATCGCGAGAGCCTCGGGTTAGATTCGTGGGAAGCGTTTCATTATTTGCGACAAGGAAAGGCGGGAGTTGTCAACACACTTGATGATTCCTCCCTTTTCGTACGAACTCAAGACGCCCTTTCTCTTCTGGGTATATCTGAATCGGTTCAATGGTATTAGACCTTGTCATACGTATTTTTTGTTGAATCATTTTCCTACTTCAGGAACATTTTCCAAATCTGTGCCTGCGCTTTTGCACATTGGAAACATATCCATCGTTCCGTCCGATACCGATGGCTCTTCTATTTCAACAACGGATGCAGCTCTTCTCCAAAGTTGCGATCTTTTGGGAATCAACAAAACCGATTTCATCAAGTGGGTGACAAAGAAACAAACAGTTGTTGGACGAGAAAAATACATCAAAGACTTGAAAGCGGACATGGCTCTTGTTTCAAGAGACTCTGTAACCAAAGTCATGTGAGGAAAAAAATGGAAAGTTCTTTGTGTTGGAATTGACATTAGGTTCAGCTATTCCAAACTGTTTGATTGGCTCGTACGCGCCATTAACAGCAATTTGAAGCGGGATTCCACGCCAGATGAGAAATGTATTGGAGTGTTGGATATTTACGGGTGAGTTCTGGTGTATCTTTAGTTGAAGTATTAATGCATGAAATAGCTTTGAACACTTTGCCAAAAACTCTTTTGAGCAATTTTGCATCAACTATGCAAACGAGAAGCTGCAACAAGAATTTAATGCACATGTATTCCGTAATACACAAGCCGAATATATTAAGGAAGGAATTGAATGGACTCTGATTGAGTACAAGGATAACCAAAAATGCATTGATTTGATTGAAGCCAAAGTTGGAATTCTTGGTCTCCTTGACGAAGAATCACGGTTACCAAATGGAAGCGAATCGAGTCTTGTGGCGAAATTGAACAACAACTTGGCTTCGCATCAGTATTACAGTAAACCACGATTCGGAAACACGGACTTTACTGTGAAGCATTATGCGGTGGATGTCACCTATACATCGGTGGGACTCATTGATAAGAACAAGGATAGTATGAGCGATGAACTCCAGGAGGTTCTTTCTGCCACCACAAACCCGTTTCTTCAAGAGATTTTTGCGGTCACTGTTGAAGCGCTTGTTGCTGACGAAAAAAAGAAGGGGGAAAGGCGCGGGACCATGACGGCTCCAACTTTGGGTTCAATGTTCAAGTCTTCATTACAAGACCTGATGACGAGGATCGGCGAAACAGAAAGCCACTACATCCGATGCATCAAGCCAAACTACTACGAAATCTCCGTTTCAATTTGAGGGAGCCATGGTTTTGTCTCAATTGAAAGGTGGGGATCTGCTGTCTGTGTTACTGTTTGTGAGTTTAGAGTTTAAAAGACACCAACGAAAATAGCATGCGGAGTCCTCGAAACAATCAAAATCAGCAATGCTGGATACCCAAACAAAATGGACTATGCTCAATTCGCCAATCGTTACAAACTCCTTGTTCCATTCCTCTTTTTGGAGTACGCTGACACAGCGATGAAATTACGATCCAAGTTGTCGCATCAGTCATTAAGCGATTCCACTCGTTATCAATTCGGAAAGACCAAAGTGTTTTTCAAGTCTGGCCAGATTGCATTTTTTGAGGACCGAAGGAAAGATCGAATCGAGTATTGGGCCACGTTTGTTCAAAAGAACGCGAGACGGTTTATTGCACAAAGAAAATTTGAGAAAATGAAACGAGCCGTCGTGAAGGTCCAAGCCGTTGCAAGAGGCAACAGGGATCGCAGAAAGGTTGCGTTAATGAGAATGTGGGGTAATGTCAATGTTGTGGATATGATGGAGCTGGCCTCTGCATACAAGAAACATAATGTCATCGAAGCTGCTTTGTTAGGATGAAACCTCGGTGCGCTTTATTGTTTCATTTTAATTCGAAGAAACCAAATAAAGTCGTTTCAAATCAATTTCATTACAACCCTGATCGTAAACATAATATAGAAGGAGAAGGAAACAATATAGAAACATAATAACAAATTCCACATGAAATTAAACACAAGATTGGCCAGAGGCGGTTACGTTTTCACCCATGTTGAGGTAGTACTCACAGCTCCAGTCGTTGTAGTCAGCGCCAGGGTAGCAGTAGTAATCCAATGGCACGTTGTCGGTGTTTGGATTCAAGGCCCAGTACCCGCTGTAGGCAATACCGGCAACAGAGAACATGGAAATGACAAGAGACACAATTCCCGCCGCGGCATCAAAAGCAGCTCCCATCACATAGAGGTATTTCTGGTAAAACTCCTTGTTGCGGTTGAACAAGTAAACCTGTGCAAACACGGCACAAAGGACTGGCATCACAATGTAAACTTGGTTACTTTGTGGCCCAGCAAACTGGAAGAAGATGGCAAAGTTGAACATGGCCCAGTATCTGCTCTTGACGACGTACTTGTTGGCGAGCCATGGAACAAGGGGGCAGAGTGCTCCGATGAGGAAACACCACATCAGTGTTCCGTGGATGGACCCAATACCAAAGAATCGCTGTGGCCCAATCGCTCCCCAGATACCACCGGCGTTGTAGAACACTTGGTACATGTTGAAGGCCCAACCGGTGGATCCAAGCAAGTCGCCAGTGTTGAACATCATGTACCAACAAGCCGCATGTAGCCACAAGAGAGTTGATGAAAGTAGCCACAAACTGAGCGGTAATCAAAGCAGTATGGAGGAATGTGCAGGTATTGTCCCCAACTTCATGTCAGAAGACAGCGCAAACGCCTGGATCAAGTTGTTGGTTCCCCACGACTTGAAGGCCATCACAGCAACGGTTTGTCCGGGAACCAGCAATCCAATCACAAACTGAGACACAACGTTCAAGTACATTCCCACCCCCGTGATGGCCTGGATAGCGCCATAAGGAACAACAAAGACACCGACAAGCAAGATGTTCAAGAAGATTCCCCACCATGGCATGTTGAACGGCGTAAACAGGGAAATCAAGAGAGCCCCAGCTGTGCACACACCCATGAAGATCAGGTAGAACCAGTCGGGCACGTCGGGGTACGCTTCCATCATCTTGACGTGCTTGTCCAGACCGTCCACTTCATCACGAACCTGCTTGAATGCGTTCATGGCTTGGCGGTAGATGTCCTTTCCGTACCAGAGAGCAACGTGGGAGGCGGCAGCGGTAATGGTCAAGAAGGAAGACGCGTAACAGAGAATAAAGTTGGCACTAAGGTGCACGGGCGCGACATTTTCATAGGCAGTCATGTTGATGTTGTAGTTCTGAGTCTTGTCGTAGAAGTAACGTGGAGACACGCGGGACCCAAGGGCCTTGGTACTGTTTGGGTTTCCGACAAACAACACGGCAGTGTTGGTCACCGGGTTCAACGGGCTGTAAGAGTAGTAATCGAGACGAAAGATCTTGTTGAGTCCAAACATGTCGAGTTGGTAAGCCAATGGCGTCGCAATCCACAGGAACGCAATGTTTCCAGCGGCATTCATCAAGTTGGCGTACAAAGGCTGTGCAAAGTTGAGGGATCCAATGTTGGTCCAGTCGAAAGTGAGTCCAAACAGACCAGAACCGTTGGAAACGGACGCGGCAATCGCATTGAACTCAGTCATGACTCCAGGCTTTCCGCTACCGCGTCCAGCAAACACACAAGCAATGGCAATAGCTTGCAAGGCTGGGGCAAACATTTGGGGAATCCATTGGTATACAAACAGAGCGACGAAGGATACCCAGAAGAGAGTAGTTCTTGTCCACGTGTAGCGGGAGCTCTCAATGGCTCCGGTGTCTGCATTGTGGAAGGAGGAGAAGATGGCAATGGTGGTGATGTTTCCTGGCCACCACATGGCCGTTGGACGAACGAGGAAGCGGCGGGTCAATCCGGCGAATCCGTAACCAAGGAATTGAGTGACAAGAACGAATCCAAACGCAGCCATGAAAGATATATCCGTGTTGGCCATAAGCGTTGGGTGCATCTGAACGACCACGTTATCAATACCATATGGTTGACCAGAGCAAGAAGCCATGATAACTGCAAGGTAACAGGTGAGTGGTCAATAACCATTGTTATAACCATAAAAAACTTACAGATGATGACGTGCTCCTTCATAGAGAATGGACCAGGGTTGAAGAATCCGCTTGGGAGAACCTTGGCCATAAAGATACCCATTGGGTAAGTGATGATAGTTGCCGCGACGGCAGGGATACCGAAGGGAGCTGAACGGAACGACAGACAAGTATTGGCGAACGACAGGACAACGCAGAAAATGGTTCCCAGGAACACGGAGCGGAAAGTAAAGGCAGGTGTGCTGGGATCGTCCGTTTGGGGAACGATGAATTCACTGCAGAAATATGAAGAAATATCAAGAATCAGCAACGAGGAAATCAATTTTATGAATTGGTCGTACATGTGATCCTGGACTTCCTTGATTGCTTCAAGCTCATCCTCATCGATGTCAGGGTGACGGTCTTCAAAGTCCTCGATCTTCTTTTCACCAACGATAGTCATAGCTGTGAAATGTGTGAGAGAGCAACTGTCAAAAATGCCTCTATTTATACACTGAGGGGTGGCGCATACGTGATGAAACTGTCAAGGTTCAAGCGCGAAGAAAATTTCCAGACATATTAAGATTTCATGAAAATTCACTGAAACAAAACAAGTTCAAACGCGTTGCGTATGTTTGAACCTCTTGACGCCACTACTGTAGAGATTCTACGGGATTCGCAAGTTCTGGCGGTGGTACATTTTTACTGTCGTACATGACTGCGATAGTTGTTTGAGTAATTCGCATGGAAACGGTGGTGATATTACTATCAATAATTCCATACGGCGAAGAACTTCAGCTGAGACACGAACTCATGAGACATCCTTCAATATGTCTGCTTGGCGCATTGAACAAGTAGTTATTACATGTTTGTTCAGGAATTTTCAAAGCATATTCGTGGATTGAATTCATTCTTTATCAAGTGTGGCTGATAAGCGACTTGGTGTGGCGTTGCCACAAGAGCAAATTCCTACTCAAGATATATTTAATGCCCATTCCAGCATATAGGCACTAGTTTCCGAAATAGATTTGTATCTGATTGTCGTGTTTGCGACCGTCGAGTTGAAGAGACGCCAAAACGACACTAAGTTGCTGTGGTTCGACCAGCTTCTATTAGGTCCATGTGCGCAGCCAAACGCCTTTTTCACCCGTCAGCAGAACGAGATGTGAGCACGAGATATGATTGCTGGGCAGGCGTCTCATTGAGTCGACCGAAAGGTACGCTGCATGGGCCTTTGAAAAAAGACTTGCGCATGTTCGAAGATGAAGGCCGATGGTGTAATCAACTGCGTTTCTTGGTTGCTGTACAACTGTCACAAAAAAACACAAAAAAATGATGAAAAATCAACATAGTTTCAACAATCACTTTCATTACAATCCTGATCGTAAACACATTATAGAAGGAGAAGGAAACAATATAGAAACATAATAACAATTCCACATGAAATTAAACACACGATTGGCCAGAGGCAGTTACGTTTTCACCCATGTTGAGGTAGTACTCACAGCTCCAGTCGTTGTAGTCAGCTCCTGGGTAGCAGTAGTAATCCAATGGCACGTTGTCGGTGTTTGGATTCAAGGCCCAGTACCCGCTGTAGGCAATACCGGCAACAGAGAACATGGAAATGACAAGAGACACAATTCCCGCCGCGGCATCAAAAGCAGCTCCCATCACATAGAGGTATTTCTGGTAAAACTCCTTGTTGCGGTTAAACAAGTACACTTGTGCAAACACGGCACATAGCACTGGCATCACAATGTAAACTTGGTTACTTTGTGGCCCAGCAAACTGGAAGAAGATGGCAAAGTTGAACATGGCCCAGTATCTGCTCTTGACGACGTACTTGTTGGCGAGCCATGGAACAAGGGGGCAGAGTGCTCCGATGAGGAAACACCACATCAGTGTTCCGTGGATGGACCCAATACCAAAGAATCGCTGTGGCCCAATCGCTCCCCAGATACCACCGGCGTTGTAGAACACTTGGTACATGTTGAAGGCCCAACCGGTGGATCCAAGCAAGTCGCCAGTGTTGAACATCATGTACCAACAAGCCGCATGTAGCCACAAGAGAGTTGATGAAAGTAGCCACAAACTGAGCGGTAATCAAAGCATATGGGGGAATGTGCAGGTATTGTCCCAACTTCATGTCAGAAGACAGCGCAAACGCCTGGATCAAGTTGTTGGTTCCCCACGACTTGAAGGCCATCACAGCAACGGTTTGTCCGGGAACCAGCAATCCAATCACAAACTGAGAAACAACGTTCAAGTACATGCCCACCCCCGTGATGGCTTGAATGGCGCCATAAGGAACAACAAAGACACCGACAAGCAAGATGTTCAAGAAGATTCCCCACCATGGCATGTTGAACGGCGTGAACAGAGAAATCAAAAGTGCCCCAGCTGTGCACACACCCATGAAGATCAGGTAGAACCAGTCGGGCACGTCGGGGTACGCTTCCATCATCTTGACGTGCTTGTCCAGACCGTCCACTTCATCACGAACCTGCTTGAATGCGTTCATGGCTTGGCGGTAGATGTCCTTTCCGTACCAGAGAGCAACGTGGGAGGCGGCAGCAGGTAATGGTCAAGAAGGAAGACGCGTAACAGAGAATAAAGTTGGCACTAAGGTGCACGGGCGCGACATTTTCATAGGCAGTCATGTTGATGTTGTAGTTCTGAGTCTTGTCGTAGAAGTAGCGTGGAGACACGCGGGACCCAAGAGCCTTGGTACTGTTTGGGTTTCCGACAAACAACACGGCGGTGTTTGTCACCGGGTTCAAGGGGCTGTAAGAGTAGTAATCGAGACGGAAGATCTTGTTGAGTCCAAACATGTCGAGTTGGTAGGCCAATGGCGTCGCAATCCACAGGAACGCAATGTTTCCGGCGGCATTCATCAAGTTGGCGTACAAAGGCTGTGCAAAGTTGAGGGATCCAATATTGGTCCAGTCGAAAGTCAGTCCAAACAGACCAGAACCGTTGGAAACGGACGCGGCAATCGCATTGAACTCAGTCATGACTCCAGGCTTTCCGCTCCCGCGTCCAGCAAACACACAAGCAATAGCAATGGCTTGCAAGGCTGGGGCAAACATTTGGGGAATCCATTGGTATACAAACAGAGCGACGAAGGATACCCAGAAGAGAGTGGTTCTTGTCCACGTGTAGCGGGAGCTCTCGATGGCTCCGGTGTCTGCATTGTGGAAGGAAGAGAAGATGGCAATTGTGGTGATATTTCCTGGCCACCACATGGCCGTTGGACGAACGAGGAAGCGGCGGGTCAATCCGGCGAATCCGTAACCAAGGAATTGAGTGACAAGAACGAATCCAAACGCAGCCATGAAAGAAATATCCGTGTTGGCCATAAGCGTTGGGTGCATCTGAACGACCACGTTATCAATACCATATGGTTGACCAGAGCAAGAAGCCATGATAACTGCAAGGTAACAGGTGAGTGGTCAATAACCATTGTTATAACCATAAAAAACTTACAGATGATGACGTGCTCCTTCATAGAGAATGGACCAGGATTGAAGAATCCGCTTGGGAGAACCTTGGCCATAAAGATACCTATTGGGTAGGTAATGATAGTTGCCGCGACGGCAGGGATACCGAAGGGAGCTGAACGGAAAGACAAACAAGTATTGGCGAACGACAGGACAACGCAGAAAATGGTTCCCAGGAACACGGAGCGGAAAGTAAAGGCAGGTGTGCTGGGATCGTCCGTTTGGGGAACGATGAATTCACTGAAGAAATATGAAGAAATATCAAGAATCAGCAACGAGGAAATCAATTTTATGAATTAGGTCGTACATGTGATCCTGGACTTCCTTGATTGCTTCAAGCTCATCCTCATCGATGTCAGGGTGACGGTCTTCAAAGTCCTCGATCTTCTTTTCACCAACGATAGTCATAGCTGTGGAATTTGTGAGAGTTTATGATGTGAAAATCCTCTCTTTAAGTAGAGAGCGGTGGCGCATATGTGATGAAACAGCCAGGTTCAAGCACACACGAAAATTGTTGGAAAAATCGCCAATAATTGACTTGTGAAAAATTCTGTGAAACTTAACAGGTTCAAACTGTATTGTGTATCTTTGAACCTCTTAACGCCACTATGATTGAGTTTATTGTATCAAGAAAGCAACTTCGCAAATTCCTGAGGGACAGCGAATGTGACTGGCATATACTTTTCAGTTTCTTCAGCTGGCGACACAGTCAGCGGCGCGTAATCTGGCTCAGGGTCCAGCGATAATAGAACAATATCCCTATGGCGAGAAAGGTCTGCCTGAGACTTGATCATGTCGGCGAACTCATAAGACATCTATTCAGAAAGGGTTAATCGAAGCCAATTGAATAGAAGTTCCAATACCGGAGAATCGATATCCCGAGCTGGATAATGCGAATAGAGCTTCTCAATTTGACTTGCGTTCAAAAAGCATGCAATTTCAAAAACAGCATGAACATCCATAATCTCAGTTTTGTTGATGGTCAAAATCTTGGCAGCCTGAGCCACCAACTCAACATTTTCGAGAGCTAAAAATTAAACAAACAGATAAGCCAAAGCAATAATGATATGTCACCCATTACCTGCGGAAAGCCCTAATCTCGCACACCATTCTTCTAACTGACTCAAATTGTACTGAATCTGACAACCACGTTTGAAGCTCAGAAAATTGCGCTTCAAAAGCAAACCGTTAAAGCTCACGACACCAATCGTTCTAATCAACTCCATCATCACACGAGTGTACAGGGCATCCGGTACATGATAACCACATAAAACACCCTCAACGCTTGTCAAAAAAGTCTTCAACGCAATAAGGCCATTCGAATCGTTTTTGCTCGAAGAAGTGAGTACGCCCCAAAGCGTAGTGGGGTTCTCGCACTTCATACCCGGAAGATCCTGATTTTCTAAAATTCCTGGTACAGTCAGTGCCGCCGTTTCATCCTTTAGCCGTTTCATAAAGAAGGGAATCAATTCAATTTCGAGAAGATATTGAAGAGTTGCTTGGATTTCGGTGATGGCTTTCATATTCCCTCTGTTATTTGGTTTTCGCACTTCCCGGTTATACGTTGATGCTACTAAACAAAGCAAACGATGCATATTCGTTATCCAAAACGCAGTTGTAGAGATGAAATTTTTCTTCTGCAAATGATCAATGAGTCAAAGGAATTCAAAAAAAGACATGCTCCCGACCCTGGCTTACCAAGACAGTTGATAGAACATCGTGTGCAACCTCATTTACAAACGCATGTAATTCAACAAGCAATCCTTGCTCGAGCTGCATGGTGAACAGGGAATTTAACATGTTCGCAGGGAATAACACCTCTTTTGTTTCCAGCGGCGTGCGTGGATCTAGTGGAGGCAGTTCAAGGTGGACAATCAAATGATCGCAAACAACTTGATTGAAATCTGGTCTCTCCAGGACAGCGAGACGTGCAGCCTTTTGGAAAAAAGGGTTAGTTCAGCGTTAGGACCAAACCAAGCTGTCACCATCGCTGTCTTGTTCACAGTCATACTGCTTCTTCGGGGTCTAAATTTAGGTTCCCCAGATACTATAGTATCATCTGCAGGCTCGGCGACAAGTGGGGCTGAAAATCCAGAGGTCACAGTTGATGAAGCAACAGGAACAGATTCCTTCGCAAGGTCCCTTTTCCGGGCCATTTCAGCATCATCGAAAATATCCTGTTCGAAAATAGACTTGGCTCTCATCGTTGGAACCCTTGTTGGTTTCCGAACAGGTGGCTTCGAGTTTGCAACAGGCGTTCCACTTGCGGCAACACCAGTTAAGAGTTGCTCTTTAGAATTGAGCATTTTCTTCAAGGACTCATTTTCAGCGCGTAATGCAGTGATGATCGAATCCTCGCCTCGAGTACTAAAGTTGCGGACCATAGCCGGTGGAGATGGAGGAGTGGCACCAGTGGTATGGTTTCGGATCCCAGGGAAGTTGGCAGGTGGTAAGGGAGGGGAGTTTCCAATGGGAGAAGCAGATGTTCGAATTGGTGCATTTGGGAAGACATCCATCAGTCTTCCACGGCTGGATCCATCAACGGTATTTGTGCGAGACATAATCGTTCGGCGAGGGTAGGTATTTTCTTTGCTTGGAGTTCGCTCAATTTTTCTGTTGGGGGATTGGCTGACTGCTCTAATGCTGTTGGCCCGTTGAGGGGTGACTACTAAAACAGGAGTATTCGGTACAGGTGGAATGACGCCATCTTGAACGGCTTGTGAAACAATATGAGAGAAGCGATCCCTTTCTGACCGGAGGATTTCCTGTTCGTGATTTGCATCCGCAAGCGCTTTGGTCAAAGCAGCAACTTCCTCCAGAGTCGCTTTATGCTTTCCATCCAGAGTTTCATATTTATCTTTCCAAGCTGCGACATGATTCTCAAGCACTGAGCACCTCTCTTGAGATTCTTTAGACTCTTGGGCCTTAGCCCTCAAAGCCTGGGAGAGAGAAACCACCTTCGCTTCCAGACTAAACGCCTTCTCTTTCACAGCTTCTACAGATTTAGCCTCTTTTCTTAACGTTTGAAGAAGCTTGCGTGCTGCAATTACACGAATCGCATTCTGCAATGTGATAATACAGTCAACTTGTCTTTGGTACTCTTTGCGAGCAATATAACCACGCCAGGCCGTTTGAATAGTAACTGCGGCATTCATTCTTTCCATTTCTTTTTCCTTCGCTTCTTTGATTGCGGCGGCTGTAGCTTTCAACTCTTCCAGTAGCTTGCGGGCAAGGTATCCGCGAATGGCAATTTGAGCGGCAACAGTGGCTTCTTTCAGCCGCAAGTATCGATTTCGTTGAATGAAACGACGAGCATTCTTGGTAAGCAAGATGACATGCGCTTGCAAACGGTCTTTGCGTCGGTCTTCGAAAAACGCTATCTGACCGGATTTGAGAAAAACTTTGCTGTGACCAAATTGATACTTTGATGAATCGCTGATTACAGAAGAAACAATTTGCTTGGTGAGCTCTTTGTGAGAGAGTTTTCCCCAAACGGAGGAGTTGACGAGCAAGTGATAACGAGACGCAAACTGATCGTATTCCAGCTTATTTGGATACCCAGCATTACTGATTTTAATTGTCTCAAGGACACCGCACGCTGGCGGGGAACACGATCTTAGACTTAAAACAAAGCAGAAGAAACTCAAATAAATACCTTTCAACTGCGAAAGAACCATTGCTCCTTCAAAACGGAACGCAGATTTGGCCATATTCGGTTTGACACAGCGAATATACTGTCGAAGGAGTTAAATTATCGCATAAAAGAACATTCGACGTACATGCCCCTCAGTTTCCCTGATCGTTGCCATTAATCCTTGCAACGAATTTTTAAACATAGAGCCCAGCGTTGGGGCAGTCATAACCGACTTTCGTCTCTCAACTTTGGAGGAAGGGGAGTTGTAAGGCCCATCTGCGCCATCTCCAGTGGACGCACGACCACCGCCAACAAATATCTCCTTCAAAAAAGAGTTATTTGTTGCAGATAGAACGTCTTGAAGTTCGTCGCTCATATTGTCCTTGTTCTTATCAATAAATGATGTTGAGGTATAAGTCACTTCAACTGCATAGTGACGGATAGTAAAGTCCGTAGTTCCAAATCTAGCTTTGCTATAGTACTTGTGCTGACTGAAGTTATTGTTCAATTTCGTGATAAAATTTGCATCTGTTCCATTTTGAAGTCTTGACTCTTCGTCCAAGAGGCCCAAAACACCAATTTTCGATTCAATCAGGTCAATACATTGCTGATTATCACTGAATTCAATCATGGTCCATTGGATGCCTTCCTGTACATATTCTTCCTGCTCGTTCCGGAATACATGCGAATTGAATTCTTGCTGCAACTTTTCATTGGCGTAGTTGATGCAGAATTGCTCAAAGGAGTTCTTCGCAAAATGCTCGAAACTAAAAAGAACGGTCGTTAGAGGCTGGTATGTAGATGCTGTGAACTTATTACCCATAAATATCCAAAACTCCAATAAACTGCTGTTCCAAAGTCGAGTCCCGCTTTAAGTTCTTGTTGATAGCCTGCACCAACCAGTCAAAGAGTTTTGTATAGCTGAAAAAAAACGGGTGAGACTTTTTCAATGGTTAAAAACAATACTCACATGACTTTGGTCACAGAGTCTCTGGAAACAATGGCCATATCAAGTTTCAAATCTTTCACAAACTTTTCCCTTCCAATTACTGTCTGCTTTTTCGTCACCCATTTGACGAACTCGGTTTTATCAATGCCCAAAAGTTCACAACTCTTTTCTAACGCCGAATCAGAAGCCGAAATTGCCGAACCGTCAGATCCAGCAGCCGTGATTGAAATGTTTCCAATATGAAGCAAGGCTGCACAGAGCCGGAAAATATCCCTTCATAATTCACTTGAGCAAAACGAATCGAGATCAACACACAAATCTCACCATTGCATAGAGACAGACATTCCTAGAGTCGATAGTGCGTCCTGAGTCGCTTTAAATTCTTCAATGTCATCAACGTTCTTAACCACTCCTGCATTTCCTTGATTAAGGTAATGGAAGGTTTCCCATTTATCAAGACCAAGTTGTTTTCTTTCAGCAGCCGGAACTGCAGCACAAAGCTGATAAAAGATGTGGTAGTTTCGTTCTGTGACAAATCAATGTAAATAACAGCGGCGGGATCCATTTTGATGTTAACCTGTAGCTGGCTGGAAAATCAATCGAGATCGTTCCAGGAGGTATGTTCGGATTTTTGCTCCAGTGATTCTTACTTGACCCGAGGCAGGGTCGGAGAAAAAAAGTTCGACAAACTTTCCAAATCGGGAGGAGTTATCGTTGCGGGTTGTTTTGGCATTACCAAACGACTTTGGGCACAAGTCAGCAAATCCATTCGTTAAGGATAAATGAAAAGTACCTCGAGAATTGGGTTAGATGCCAAGACTGCGTCTTCCGTCTCACTTTTTTTGACCTTGGCAACAGACATGGTGCCTGGCCTCATCAACGCCTCCACCGAGTCTATTTTGCTCAGAGAATCTACAATAGCTAAATATTGCATGATGTACTTTGTCGATTGAGTCTTTCCTGCCCCAGATTCTCCCGAAACAATAACAGATTGGTTTTTTCCTTGGAGCATGGCTTGATAACACTCTTCGGCGATTCCGTACTACTCAAGACTATAATAAGCCTTGTATTATACTGAATTCGATAGTTCTTACAATATGTGGCTCGAGCTCCTGTCGTTTAGATCCAATGTACTCTCGCATAATATCCGTCGAATATATATTGACATTGGCGAATGGATTCATTGCAATAAGAACCATTCCTGAATAAGTGTATATCTGCTCAGAGGCAAATCTGTTTTTGATTCCCCAGAAGACTGCTGGCCTAAAATGGTGTCCAATCAGTGAGGATGGCCACGAGCAAAATCTGATTTGACTCACTCATGGAGGTATGAGAGGAGAGAAAGATCATCGACGTTATCCTGAGGGGCGTTGCGTTAGATCGCTGATCCTATGTTTCACTTTTAAGTACCATAAAGTCAGGGTTCTTCAGTGGCGGGAGGTCTGCATTCGAATTGAGAGAAGATAAGCTTGCTGAAAAGTGTTCGATCTGCGCCGGAATGAGTGAGTCACATCCAGGAAGTGTGTTTGTACCTCTCCAGTTGCAGTCAATCTGAATTGAATTGAGAAGCAGCCATCCTTCACCACGGCATCAGTCACAGCCTCAGCCATGATCCAGCCATCGATTGAATCCGTAAAGTATCTGAACTCCGTCCGTATTAAAAGGAATCCACCCAACGAGGTACTTACGCTCTGGCTCCCTGGTTCGGTTGTTAGAGCTGCCCTTTCACTAGAATCAGTCACCAACCTGTTTGTAATCGAGCAAAGCCTTAGTCAAGTCCAGTCCGCTTGCTGCCGAAGCAGCTGGTGGTGGTGGTGGTGGTGGACTGCCCATTGATTGATTTGTGTGCTTTATTTTACAACTGAACCCAGAACAACTCAGTCTCAACAACGACTCAAGCTTACGAAACGATGGCGGAGGAATAAGGATACCAGTTATTCTTTCGCTTAGAACTTACCTAAGCACCCCCAAGCAATAGGGTTCGTGTCAAGACTACAATAATGAATTGAGAGGAAGAGGAATTTCATTGGTCCTTCATCAAGTCATCGAAAAAGTCATTAGCCTTTCCAAAGAGCAAACAAAGACTGCAAAATGCAATTGCCAGTCGTATTTCTTTGGTTGGCTCTTGCTGCAGCTCCTCTTGCCTCGGCACAAGAAGAATATGAACAGAATACGTTCTTTGAGATCCCCATCGCATGTACCCCACAAACAATGGCTCAGACTGGACAACTCCTGAGTGATCGTGTGGCGTCAAACACATACACAAACAGATTCATCAATATGATTTCAGCGGCAGTTTCCTTCGGCAACAGCAGTAACGACGTTGGCTTGACTACTTTTCCACATGTTATGACTGAGTATCGGGCCACTGTTTCCGTTGGAACTCCAGCTCGGGCGTATAGCTTACTATTAGACACCGGCAGCTTTGATATGTGGATTTATGGAGTTAAATGCCCTAGCCCTGTAATGTTGCAATAAGAATCGTGTGAATTCAAACTTACAACTTCTCTCGATAGGCATGCCAAACAGCGAAAAATAAGTACGATGTGACACGAAGCAGTACAGGAGTTGACCTCAAAACTCCTGCGTTGGGCGGGAAATGTAAGAACTTTTTTTTTGCCAACAAGCCAGAAAGTTAATCCGAAGCTTAATATCACTGATCAGATGCTGATGGCTCTGGCTACGGTGGAGATAGAGTGACAGATACGGTCTCAATCGGCCCTGCTACATTAAACGCATTTCAATTCACTCAAGTGACTAGTTATGTCTCCCAAGGTGGAAGCGCGATGAACCCGTCTGACAACGATTCGGATGGAATTGTAGGAATGGGGTTTAAGCCACAAAGTGAGAATCGCTTGGTTTTAATTTTGCTCTTGACTGAACATTCTTGTCATAGCGTCAAATTCCAAAGTGACAAACTCATTCATTGATCAAGTAATTGCCACCAAGGCTCTCTCCAAAAACATTTTCAGCTATTACATCGATGTCGAAGAAATGAATGGTGTTGTCACATTGGGTGGCTATAATCCATCCTATTTCCAAAACAGCTCAAGTCAGCCATCTTGGTAAAACTTCAAATCACCCACCTTTCTCAGATATTCAAACGTGGGCTCTCCATCTTTTTTTTAAATAGGGTCCCAATTCTCACCGACAGTTCTCTAGCAAGTGGAAAGCTTGCGTTGCCCTTGTACCGCGTCTGGGTGGATAAAACAAAAGTGGAAGAATTTACATCCCACGCTTCCTCCAGCGCCACGGGCGGGTCGGAAGGAACGACAGGCTCAGCAATTATGGATACTGGCACGTCCCAGGCGATTGTATCAAATCTCTTGATCGACGCAATTGGAACGCGTTTGAAGGGAGCTCAAAAGATTTACTTGAATGGGCGAAACAGTGGACCTTACACGTACGTGATGGATTGTTCATTAAAGTCGGAAAACGCTGGGCCTACCGTCACTCTAGAATTCGCGGGTGGGGTAACGGCTTCTATGACTGCTTTGGAATATGTATCGGCGCCTGTGAATGGCCAATGTCAGTTGGTTCTGCAGGGTATGAATGGAGGTTTCAAACAAGGAACCTATCTGATTGGGAATACATTCCTGAAACGATTCGTGACTGTATTCGATTATGACAAGATGCGCATTGGATTTGTACTTGGTGTAGGCAGGAGTACAAATGCGAGCGTCAGTTATGACGCCACTTTGCCGGGTTATACTCAAGGTCCGCTTGGAGAATCCAAATTTTTTGGCTCAATGACGCAAGATAAAGTCATGTTTTGGGGGAGCCTCTTGTTTGGCGTTACAGCAGTTGTTATATTGATTGGATACTGTCTTCGCTATTGTATGAGGATGAGAGGAGCTCAGCAAGTGCTACCGTCTGTGCCGTTCAAAGATTTCGTGCAGCCTCAACCGACGATGCAGGAATATCAACAATACCCACAACCAGTCTATGTGCCCCAGTCAGTGACAGGACCTCAGCAATACCAACAACAACCTCAGCAATACCAACAGCCACCTCAGCAATTCCAACAGCCACCTCAGCAATTCCAGCAGCAACCGCAACAATACCCACAACCAACTTCACAAGACACTCCAAATCGACCATTTGCATAATTTTGATTTTACCAGTATTCTTTCAATGTTTTTCTTTTTTTAATGCATCGTTTTCAACAAGCCAAGCAACATAATTTTTTGTTATGCTCACAAAAACATGAATCCACCAGTCAAGGCTGGGTCAAATAAATCCCCCAAATTGTTTACAACAGCATCACGCGTTTGTAACTGTCCTGGACGTCCACCCAAGAAATTCGACTCGATAAACCGAATAATACTTGCCGGTTCCATTTGCACATGCGAAATGTATCCACCCTTCTTGACTGCATTCCCGACAACCACAAACGGAGTACGAGGGCCATACATCTGGTTATCGATGGCGCTGGTAGGTGGTGGTGGAACACTGTCGCGGTACCCACCTGATTCATCTGGTGTCATTATGATGATGGTGTTGTTTTGGTATGTCGGAGACGAGAGAATCGCGTTTATGATTCCAGCGTTCAATTTCTCGCCGGCGGAGATTGTGCTGATACCGGGATGCTCGGAGTTGATTCCGAGTCCTTTGACCCAGCTTACGGACGGCAGCGTTCCGGCGGATATGTCGGTGTAAAGGCCAGTCAAAGGACGATAATATGAGCTGGCTTGAGCAGAACTTCGTAATCTTGGATAGTATTCGAATGGATTGTCGCTTGGATCGTAGTAGTTTGGGTAGCATTCTCCTGGTGCCGTGTTCAGCTTCAAGGACTCAGCAAAGAAGGTCCAAGAAACACCACATTGAACCAAAAAATCAGCCTTTTTTTTCCAAGCAAAAAAATCGTTAGTTGTACAGTTATATAACGATTGTGGCTACTCAACAATTGTCGGATCCTCATAACTTGCAACAGTACTCGCGAAAGGAATATAACACTTATCAGACGGAGGAACCTTTGAATTATCTTAGGGTTCAAACACAAACGCACCACGAGCAAAATACATGTCGTTCTTGCAAGATTGCCCAACAGCCGACTGGAAAAAGCGATCCGCCATTGCATACTGGTCCGCCCACTTCCAATACTGAGATGCACTCCCACTAGTCCCGTTTGCCATTGCAAAGTTCTTGTCGTTGCTACCACTGCAACCACCGGAACCAATGAACTTATCCATCTTCCCATTATTGATTTCGCAGATTTCGTTTGTTGACACGTGGCTTGGATCATACGCCTTGTTTGAAGCGTCTGTGAGAGTCATTGGGGAAACGCCATCGACGGATTCAGAGCCGCGTTCGCAACAGGAGCGGCCGTAGTTGCAGCTTGGTTTAGAGTTTGTAGCTGCTTGACAGTATCGGCCAAAGTAATTGTCGAACGAGTGGTTCTCGGAAATGATTATAATTACGTGTTCGATTGTGGATGCTGCTGCTGCTGTTTTGGGGGATTTTGGAAGACATGTGGCTTGGATGGCTGTTACAGTGATGGGAATACTGGCTTGACAAGTGAATCCGTCCGAAATGCAGTAGGAAACCAAGTATGTGCCTGGAATAGCGGGTGCTTTGACGGAAATGGACCCAGAAGCGGGAGGTGAGCGACCGTCCTTGTCTTGGGTTCCATATGTGTACTGCCATGCATCGGAAAAGTAAGATGAGCGGGTTGGAGCGCCGTTTGAGTATACGACCCAGTCATTTGTGGATGCAGTGTTTGCGCCTGTCCAAGAAAACGAAATGAAGCCTCCGGCAACGACTGTCGACGCAGACGATGTGAGCACAAAGGAAGACACTGTAACCACTGCTGTGGCCGTGCATGTGTAACCCCCATTTAAACAATAGTACGCAGTAAAATTTCCAGTCGTTGAAGGAGCCCTAACACTGACTGACCCAGATGGAGTTGGAGCTGCTCCAGTTTTGGTTTGGCCGCCATACGTATAAGCCCATGACTGGGAAAGGTAATTTGTGAGAGAAGGAGCTCCAGATGAAGTGAATACAATCCAGTCATTTGAATCTGAGGGGTTGGCACCGTTCCAGTTGAACTGAACTTGTCCTGAAGTAATGACAGAAGAATTTACGGCACTAAGCGTCATGGGGGACACTTTAATTGAAACACTGGCTGGGCAAGTATAGCCTGCGTTTAAACAAAAGTAGGCTGTGTATGTTCCTGGAGAGCTTGGTGCTCGTAATGCTAGAGTACCGGCGGCCTTAGCGTTGGCACCTGACTTGGTTTGACCACCTGAAAGGTACTGCCAGTTTTCTCCAAGATAGTTGGTTCTACTTGGAGCACTACCAGTGGTGAATACAATCCAATCGTTTACGTCGGCAGTGTTGGCCCCAGCCCATGTGAAAGCAATCAATCCACTGGTGATACTTGTAGATACGTTGGCAGAGAAAGACAAAGCAGCCATTTTAGGATCAAAAGCACCGAAATCAAGCGATTTTTCAAAGAGATATTATGTGTGTATGGGTTAAAAAGGAAATTTATAATTCCATTCAAGATGCGGAATTTTTTTGAGGGCTTATTCCAGGGCAAATCCAAAGGACTTCACATGAGATCCTAGTCAATGTATGAGTTAAATAAGAAGGCAATCTTTTATTCTTCGAATTGTGATACTATTGGGTAGTGCATTGTGGCCTTCCAGTGTCACCAGAACTTGTGAAACACTGATGACAATTGATTAAATTGCTTTGCATGCCCTGTTCCTGCCGAATGCATGCCCTATACGCATGCCCATTTTGATGCATTTAAAAAAATGTGTTGAAACTTGAAGGTCTCGACTTCTTGTTATCTTGGAATACCCGTCCGATCGATTTTGTATCAAAAACCTAAATTAACGATAATCTCCCATAACTTTGAATGAATTTTTTTTTCTGGTTGTTTCTCCATTTTCCTAAACTTGCGCCTCATAATTTTTTCTAAAGTTCTTTTGTTCAACCTATATTTGGAATTTTACCTACCAAAAAAAAAAAGCTTTCCCCCCCACAAAAAAAACAGGACTCAGCATCATTCAACCTTGATAACAGAACCAACAAAAAAAAAATTATGTCACACTCCCCACATTCAAGAAGCGAGTCTGGGAATGCACAACATCAACACGTGGGATCTTCTTTCCGCCCAAACCCACCCCCGACGCCGTCAACTCTTGCATCGAGTCTAACAACACGCGGCGCATACGTTCAAACACCACGAGTCTTGTCAAGAGAGGGTAGTAATGCTGTCAACGTCGGTGTGGGTGGTGCAGGCCGTTCAAGACAAGCTTCCAACCATGGGGAAAATTATATTGTAATCAATGGAATCCGTGCTCCTCCAAGTTATATTGCAAGTCCTCCTTATTATAGTGCTCGGTCCCGTGTTCCATCGTCCGCGCCGCCGCCGCCGTCGTCGCTGCGGAATGGGTTGGATCCGTATCTGATTATGCGGCTTGAAAGTAACAGTCCTTCCAGAACTACTGCAGCGTATGATGAATACGACGACTTGCCACCACTTGTGCCTGATATCTCTCAAATCAGTAATACTACTACAACTTCAACCGTGCAGCAAACCAGTAACAGCAACCCTGAAAATGAGTCACAACCACAAGAAGAAGAAGAACCGTCCAACAACCTGCGTAGTCTGCTTTCCGTCTTGGAAAGCATCAACCGTTTGGAGACCCAGGAACGACAGTATCGGGAGCAATTGACGCAGTTCCATCGGAGTCTTGCGCTTGTGGAGTCCTTGATTGATGCTGCGGGAAGTGTGAGAGGTGTCGGTGCTGGTTCAAGAGATGAAGAGGGAGATCGACTTGAGGATGAGGAAAGCATGCCTGTTGTTCGTGGAACGTCTCGTGGAGGGGTTGGGAGACCGGTACAGCAGAGGAGGGATCAAGAGCTTGAAGGGTTGCTTGATAGTAGTGTTCAAGTGATTGATATCACTGGTTTGTTGCTGGATCGGTCGCGTTCTCATATTGATACCGTGTATTCAGAGCTTGGAGTACGTGGCAGTGGTGGTGGAAGTGGTGTTGGTGCTCGAGGTGTTGATGGTAGAACGTCGCGTCTTGGGTTTTCGGAAACAATTAGAGCGGACGACTTGCTATCTCGACAAGAAAGCGCGGCTGTTTTACAGGAGTTTGATTCTCGTGGTATTGGCATGGGAAACCCCCCTGGGTTCTTTAACTTTGACTTTGTTTTCAATGCAAACGAATTTGGCGACGAAGATGAAGGTGGAGAAGATGAAGACGAAGGAACAGATGATGGGCTTGATATGGATCAATTCAATAGCGCCATGTCAGCGTTGCGGTTGATTTATCATAATCGGAGAAACCATGGTCTTGTGCGTGGAGCTAGAGACTACAATGATGACGGTAGTGATGACGAAAATGATGTTATGGAGACGAGAAATGGGGCGCCACTCTTTTTTGAAGATGGATGTGCATCTGTACTGGAGAACTGGTGAGTCCGAACTTTTGAAGGAGTGTTTCGTTTATAACGATTTCTCGCATTCACAGGTTAATGACATTACCGATTCTCGATTGCAATGGTGTGCATATTACAGATGTCTCGCAAGCCGTTGATTACGGAGTAGGTTTCGGTACACCTGAAGGAGACGGTGGGATAAACCTCCTTTGGCGAGGGTATGACAGCAATGGAAACGTACGCGTGACTTCTGAGGGAGAAGAATACGTGGAAATAATTGAAGTCAACACAAAACGTGGATGCAAGCCGTTTGGAAGATTGTGTCATCGAACTACCTGTGATACATGTCGCGCGGGGCGGCAGACGGAAGTAGCATATTCTGGAATGAGTGTGAGTCAATTGGGGAATGCTTCGAGCAGCGAGCAAGCTCGAAGAGATATTGTTAATGGAGGGAGTGTTGGAAGGTGAACTTGGCAAGGAAAAAAAAATCGCTATATCCTTTCAGTTTATAGACGTGTTTATAAAAATAAAATTCAAAAAAATTAATGTATTTACTTTGTGTTGAGGTGATTGATGTAAATACGTACCTCAGTACGTATCCCATGTGCAAAGGTATTCGGAGATAAAGAAGTACTTTGCCAAAGTGTGGTAAAAAAAGACTTTTCCCTTATACGACGTTTGCCGTTGAATGTTGTAAAGTCACAATTTTTTTTAGAAAATTTTTTGAATTTTTTCTTTGTTGTTTTTTTTTACGTTATATTGTAGAAATTGTAATGCATAAACATATATATCACAAGAAAAAGCATTAATGTATTGTTACAATACTTTCATTCATCGTCGTCATAGTTACAAAGTTGTCATCACCAAAGGAGAAAAACAAAAAAACAAAAAAAAAAGAGGGAATGGTGATCAACACCAACATTAGAGTAGGGGGGTAAAGAAACAAAAAAAGAGAGAGAGAGAGAGGGAATACGAAGTGTACTGCTAGTTGTACAATGTTGATTGATTGCTTGCTTGATTACAGTAGATTAAAAAAGAAAAAGACTCAGAACCCGCTGCCCAGCTGTGCCAGAGAGGCAGCCGGCTTGAGCGACTCAAAGTAGGAAGTCAGGATGGAGAAGAAAGCGTCCATGTCCGCAGCCGCGCCCTCCATGGCCCACCTGTTGTTTGTGGAGGCCTGCTGGCCCTCGGTAAAGTCGCCGCACTGGGCAAACAGGCCCGTCTTGACGCCGAGCCCGATGCCGCCGGCGTCGCCCATCAGCAGCTCGCGCGCAAACAGCGGCGGGCGACACACGTCGAGGAAGACGGCGGCCGCCGTGGCGCCCAGCGGCGAAATCGACGCGTCGCTGATGGTCGCCAGCGGCACGTCGATGCGGAACTGGAAGCCGCCGCTGACGAGCGTCCAGCGCAGCGCCGCGCCCGCTGCCAGCGACACTTCGCAGCGCAGCTCGCCCGCCGCCGCTGCCACGCGCCGCCACGTGCCGACGCGAAGCTCCGCGACTGCGACTGCGATCGTGCACGTCCCCGGGACGCCCGGAACGGAAGAAAGCGGAACGGGCGGAAGCGGATGCTGCTCGAACGCGTCGCCGAATGCGTGACTCACGCTGCCCGCCGGCGACTCGGACTCGGACGCAGAACTTTCTTCCGACGCCTGCCGCGTGTGCGACTGCGGCGTCGACTGCGCCTCCTTGGGCTGCGGCTCCTTCTTGGCCTTGACCCGTCGGTTCTGGAACCACACCTGGGGGTAATCAAAAATCAAAAGTAAGAAAAAAAAATTGTCACTTTTCTTTTGCAAACAACGTAAACACACACCTGAACACTCCGGGAATTGATATTCACTGCTTTACAAATCTCCCCCCGTTCTTTGGAATTCGGTTTCGGGTTCATTTCAAAGAACCGTTCCAACAGTTCCTGTTGCTGTTTAGTTGGATGCACTCGCTTTCGTGATCCATCGGATCGTAATGGAACAGGTGGTTGGCCGTCTTCATTGTCAATGTAGAACACTTGTTTTTTGTTTGTACCTCGGCCGAAAAAGGGGAGTGGTGGGAGGTCGGCGGATGCAGACTTTTTGGGTATGGGTATCGGGTGCATCATTTGGTTTTGTTGATGGTGTTGTTGTTGTTGTTGTTGTTTGTAATACTCTGGGACCATTGTTGTTGTATTTGTAGAACTTGAAGTAGCGGAAGGTGAATTCACTGTAGAACTTAAAGAAGTAGTAGTAGTAGTAGTACTAGTCGTAGTGGTACTGATGCTAGAGGGCACTGGTGTTTGTAGTTGAAGTGCAGCCGTAGAGCTTCCAAGCAAAAAGTCAAGCAGCAGGTCCTTTTGCGGATGGTTAGGGTTATTACTTGTTGCTGATAAAGACGACGACGAAGACGTTGAAGAATCCGAATTGGCTCTTTGCTGGTATTCGCTGTGATCAAAAGGTGCGGATTGAGACATTTTTTTTTTCTGTTTGCTCTTTTTGTATTATTTCTGGTTGTGCCTTCTTTGGGTGCTGGAAATTGGATTTGGGGCTTGGCGACCATATTTTTAATCAAACTTTCACTCTTGATTTTTAATGCGATGATGCGAGTTGCACGCACGCACACACACACCCATCTCCCCCAAATCGAGCGAAAAAAAAAGTGGTTGCAAGTCGGCAGTGGGAATAGAGACCATTAGTCAAAGGTACTATTCTTTTTTTCGGCAAGAGACACTGGCTTACAACGGTTTTTTTTTTGGTTGTAATGGGTTGTAAACATCACAAAACGCCTTAAGATTTTTGGATTTAAAATCCGATCTGATTTATAATGCCACGCAGCTGTTCCCCCTTGTATAAAAAAGAATAACTTGAAAAAGGAATCAAATAATCCGAAAAGCAAGACACCGGCAACTAAAAACGTACCGATTGTAAAAACATTAGAAAAAAATGGATAAATAACAAAAATAAGATAGATATATAACTAATAGACAGAAATCATCGTAGTGTATTTATTTATCAACAAAAAGAAAAGGTGTATGTATATAATTAATAACAAACAAACAAAAAAACAACAGTGTAAACGCCCTTCTTCTTCTATAATGATGAACCAGCATCAACATTCGCAGCAGCACCATGATGTTGATGCAAAGACCCCATCCGAACCTGCTCCCTCTTCAACGTATCAAAATACTCTGACAACAAATCAAACAGCTTTTCCATCTCCTTGGTCTCGCCATGGATCTCATGCCGCAACACAGTAGACCCTTGCACACCCTCCGTGAAATCAGAACACTGTGCAAACATGTTTGTAGACTGACCCTGGGGATCCATTAGTTCTCTGTAGAAACTGGGGGCGTTGCAGAGGTCGAGTGTGACGACGGATAGTGAGGAATCCTGGTGTTGTTGATGATGTGGTGGTGGTGGTGGGATGGATTGAATGCTCACGTCCATGACAGTCATGAGGAGGACTTCGAATCGGAATGTAAATCCGGATTCGATGAGGGACCAGCGGAGGATTCCTTGGAAGGGTGAGATTTCGCAGATTAAGGATTCGTGGGTGGTGGCGACTCGTCGCCATGTTCCGATACGGACTTCTGATATGAAGACGCGGGATGGAGATTGTGAGGCGGTGTTGGTGTTGTTGGAGGGTGAGGATGTAGGAGATGTCGGGGATGCAAGCATGGTTTGTTGTTGTTGTTGTTGTTGTTGTTGTGGTTGCTGCTGTTGTTGGTCTGCTTCGAGTTGTTGCAAGAGATGCTGATGTTGTTGCTGCTGTTGATGCTTTGGTTGCTGTGGTGGGAGTGGCAGCTGGTACTGCTGGGGCGGAGTGTGATAGTACGGCTGAGGATCGAGATAGGCAGTCTGCGGCGAGTTGAAAGACTGCAGGGTTGGAGTCTGCAGTTGATGTTGTTGTTGGTGTTGCTGCAGGGGTGCTGCTGCGTGCTGCTCGCCTTGCTGCTGCTGCTGCTGGATAGTGAGTCGGGGTGGTGGAGATGGTCGCTGTGATTTTTCGACAATCTCAGATTCAATGTTTTCAGCATAGCCCTGGAAGTCGCTGCCGCCCTTTTTAAGTTTTGCGCGTCTGTTTTGGAACCTGCGATTTGTGTAGTATGAATACCGTAGAATGCAAAAAAGAGTAAATAAAAAAAAAAAGAATACGCACCACACTTGCACGCTGCGCGAGTTGATGTTCACGGCCTTGCAGATGTCAGCGCGTTCAGCGGCGCCTGGCTTTGCGTTGCGCTCGAAGAAGGCCTCGAGGAGCGTCTGCTGCTCGCGCGTCGGGTGCACGCGCTTGCGCGATCCGTCGCTGCGGATCGGAATCGGCGGCCCGTCTTCGGCGGCGATGAAGTTGTGCGCGTTGCCGCGGCCAAAGAACGGCAGCGTTGAAGTCGTTGAAGTCGTTGAAGTCGGTCGCAGCACCGCCGCTGACAAATTCGCATTCGCATTCGCATTCGGCGACGCCCGCTTCGCCCCCGCCGCCGCTGCCGCCTTGCCCTTCTTGCCGCTGCGCTGCGTCTCGCCCGCGGGCTCGTACACATCCGCGTCAGAGTCGCTGGTCTCTCCGCCGTGGTGGCTGTACGCGCTGGAACAGTCTGAGTCCTCTCGAACCGCAAAGCTTGGCTCGGTCGTGTACATTTTCTAGTCTTTTCTTTGTTTCTTGCTTGCTTTTTATATAAACTTGTTTGCGTTCAAAAAACCCAAGCATAAGCCCATCTTGTAAAGTGTTTTTTTGATTTATAATGTTGGAAAATGTGAAAATTTTTGCTTTTTTATTCATTTTGGGGGCCCCGTCAAACGGGTTACAAGCGACTGAAATGGAAAACGTACTGCAAAACGCAATCGTTTACTGCCGCTCCTAAATGACTTTGTAAGTTTGTCAGTGGCTTTCTTGTTTTTCTTTTTTCGATTGATTTCTCAGTTCTTTTTTTTTAAGAACATTTATGCAGGCAAAAAACATATCCACCACATTCAAACAAAATGAAAAAAAAAGAAGGAAATGGATGAAGAAATAAGAAATAAAAGTTTAAAACCCAACCAAGAATCAAAAACCACATGTCCATCGATCGAAATTCTCTCACAAACCACTATTACGAAAAAAAAAAAGAAAAAAGAAAAGTCAGACATTCCCCAAACAAAAAAAAAAAAAAAATAAACAAAAAACCTTGGCTTCCTCTGCGTTGTATCGTAATTACGAATCAAATTAGCCTGCCCAGTCTCAGTCTGACTAAACGCGAAACCTCTACTCCTCTTCAACCTCTGGATCTGTCTCACTTTATAAACAGCCTTCTTGAACCAATCCATACGGGGTCTGTAATCCTGGATATTAAACGCCTGGATCTCTTGGATAATATGGTATGAACGCGGCCAATATGTTCGCTTGTAGTATTTCCAGACAAAGTCGCGAACGAGTGGCAGTACGGGGATAATCAAGATAGTGAACCAGAAAGTTGCGCTCGAGTAAAGGACTCCAGGGATTCCGTACAACTCGGGGGATAAATTGATCATGGGCGCCAGGAGAGCGTAAATCGGGAACAGGATCATCCAGCCGGCCAAACTGCCTAGTACTGCTAAACGGGTGAACCAAGTCCACGTGTTGATTGTAAGAGCCGCCTTCCAGGTGACGAGAATAATGTCGATAGTGAAAAGGTTCATTCCAACCAGCCAGATGTTGACAACGCGGCCGTCAGAGAGCATTTGGGATTCCGATGATGCAACCTTCATGAGAGAGTAAATGACAAACGAGTGGAGAAAAGAGTTGGCGATCCAAAACAGGAACGTCTTGTTGTTGTAGAACTCGGAACGTTGACCGAGGCGGTACAGTTGAGGGTATCGGTCAAGCATACGAGCAGACACGTATTGATCAAAGATACCCAAGGCGACGGGTTGAAGCAGCGTAAACATGATGTTGTAGCAAGATTGGATCCATGATTCAAAGATGGTCTAATTTATTTTTTATGAGTAGATAGAGTGTTAAAAAAGGAAACCCACTGAAATGCGAATAAAAAAAAACTACACACCTGTCCAGAAAATCCGTTATCAAACGCAAACCAGAACTGAATCAAATACAAGGTGATATTCTTGTAGAAACAGTACAGAACCAGCTTACTCAACCGATCATACGCCCAACCGCCATGCACAAGAAGCAATTTTTGCAAGAACCGGAACTGAGCAATCGAGACATCGGCGCTACGCGCAGCTTGCAGCCCTTCCATACCGGAAATACCGACACCGACGTGGGCGGCTTGAATCATACCCACATCGTTGGCACCGTCTCCAATCGCAAGTGTAATTGCGCCTTCGACATTGTTTTTCACAAGCGATACGACAAGCGCCTTTTGGAGGGGAGAGACACGGCAGCAAACAACGGCTTTGCAAAGACAGGCGAGTTCAAGGAAGATGAGTTTTACGTCTGGTTCGAGTGCGTATTCGAGTGTGCGACCGTCAATGACAAGAGCGAATGGCTGTTTTTTTTTTGGAAGAGGACATTATTAAACATCTGGGGAAAGAAGCACCAAATCAAAAAAACTCACCTCAACATCCAAAACCTTATCCTTATCAATATAAACACCACCCTCTCTTGCATTCTTGAGTTTAGACATTACAGTCTGCATACTCTTGCTCTTGGACAGCCATTCCCCGCCCCGTTCAATCGCGTTCCAAATGGAAGCACCGAATCCAGTGTGGTTACCGGCAGATGACGGTTCATGTTCTGCATTAGCCAACGCTTTGCGGAAGTATTCCAGCTTTTCTTGTAAAAACAGTTTTGTATCCAAATGGGAGGATTCGTTGCATACTAGGATTGTCATTTCTTCGGTGAGGAGTTTACAGGAGAATCCAATGTTGATGGCTACTCCAAAAAAAAGGGGTGATTTTTTTTTTGTTTTTTTTTGATTAACTAAAAATAACCCTCAAGATAAAACTAGATGAATACAAACCAGTTTCCTGACGATCTCCAGTAAGAACCCACAGCTTGATTCCAGCTGCAGCCAATGTATGAATCGTGTCTGGAACACCATCCTGGAGCTTATCTTCAATAGCAGTGGCACCAAGAAGGATCAAATCCTTTTCAATCATTTCGGCTGCTTCGTCCAAAGCTTCAGAACGGTTGTTGATTGTTGTGGCGGCGCGGTCGTAGATTCGAGCCCATTCGGAATACTCGGATTCAGAAACGTCTCTGTAAGCTAGACAGAGGGTACGTAATCCTTCGTTGGCATAGTCCTAAAAAAAAATAGACAGAAAGATCGATTTATAATTTTTTAAAAAAAAGATATAAGAAGCCACATCTAGGGCTTCTGAAATAGTTACCTCCAAATGAATCAATGTGTTGTCCAAGAAAGGGTTTCCGTTTTTAGCCAATCTCTCCATAATAACCGTATCAGCACCCTTAATATACAACTTGATTTGACCATCTGGCATTCGAACAATTGCACTCATTCTCTTTCTCGTACTGTTGAATTCACAGATATTGAGTACTTCGTATTCATGGGTGTATCCACTGTGATCAACTTGAACAGACTTGGGGCGACGAGTCTACAAAAAGGAAAAAAAAAAAAAAAAAAAAAACGAAAGTGAGACAAACCGATAGCTATTCCAACGACTCACATGGAAGTTGTAACCCAACAGCTGAACACCCTTCACGAGGGCACCTTCATCTGGAGATGACGCTTGGTAAATGATATTCTTTGGATCGGCTTCATCGCGTTCTGGGATGACAGTGTGGCAAACAGATAGAAGGGTACAAAAGTCTTGAATCACGGCTGCGCTTTCGTGGGTTTCGGCATTTCTCAACAGTGTTTTGAAGTCAAAGTATCCCTGCAAAAAAAAAAAAAAAAAAAAAAAACCAATGAAAATTAATATCGAAAAAAAAACTGGACAATAAGAAAATGCATACACTTAAAACCCCCTTATCATCGACGACGGCCTTTTTGTCTTCAGGGACTTCTTCGGCATATGCAATACCAGCGATGGAACACATTCGGAACTCCATAATATTACACGTCAAAGTACCCGTCTTGTCACTGAAAATGTAATCAACTTGACCAAGCTCTTCAACCAAAGAAGAGGTACGTGCAACAGCCGCAGTATCGTTGGTCTCATAGTACATGTCCATATCCGAGTTGATCAAGGAGGCGATATAGTACTTGACGAATTCCATGGTGACAATCAAACTGGAAAAAAAAAGGAATCAATTCTCTCAATTGCTGAAAGAGGGAAGGGGGATAATAAAAAACCTGAGGGGAATCAAGTTGTTGAAGAGAATCATGAATGTTAAAATATTCCAGAAAAAGTCAGCGCCGGCAAAAGTTCTTTGAATCAAGAGAACGTCCGTTTCGAATTCAGATGTGATCTAGACGTGAATGTGAGTGTGCTGGAATACCCAATCAAAGAGTTCCACTCAACTGTACGCAACAAGGCTCCCGCTGCACACAAAATACTCAATGCCATCAATGTAATGAACAAGAAAATGATTTGTTTGTTGACTGAACGTTCGACCTTGGTGCTTTTCAATGGAGCACCACTGCAAGCGAAATCAAATTTTCCCATGGTTAGGAAATATATACTTGCGAAAACAAAACAGAAAATAAGAAGACAATTACGTGGCATTCTTCATGAGTTTGGTCTCGTGCCCAGTGAAAACAACAACACCATAAATCCATCTAGTATTCCGCAACATGGCTCCACGCAAAAGCAACTGACCGGGATCCAATGGCACAGTCTTGCCACCGATAAAGCTGATTGTTCCTTCGTAGGTGTAGAGCGAGTTGTTTGGTAATTCAGATTTGATTTCACCATTGAGAAGGGAGACGGTTTCTGGGTCAAGGAGGTGGGAGGTTTCCGGAAGTCCTTGACGAATTTTAAGGTTCGTTTCACTGGTATATGTAGGTGTCAGTAGAGAAAATAATGGATCATATGATTTCAACGCCCGGGCACAAAAGGAAAAAGAAAGTTACCCATCCAAGTTACTGGTTTCAATGTAACAAAGAGCATCCGGTTCTGAACTGGAGAGAAGGATCAAGTCCGCTGGGAAGAATTGGCCGTTTTCCACTCTGCCAAAAATAAAAAAAAACGGAGTTATAATAAGCTAGAGTGCGAATTCTCAGCGATGGATTATTTAGAGCGAGGAGCGATATTTGTATAACGCAGTTGATCCGGCATAATTTAGACCTCATTTTCGCTCTCAAGTTCAAGTCGCTCAGTCGGGCGTCAGCACGGAAACACCCACCTCACAATATCACCGACCACAACATCCTTCCATTTCTTATCCACAAATTGCGATCCATGCAGAGTCTTTACTTTTGTTGCATTGACGATGGCGTCCTGTTTTGCTCGTTTTGAGTCTTCGGCCACTTCTTTGACTGCAGAGGCAAGAATGACAATAGACAGAGGCAACAGAGTTCCGAGACGGTTAACAGGAGAAAGACCAGGAATTTGCTGGGAGCGGTTTGTGATGGGTTCCCTTTAAGTCAACCTCCCCAATCAAACAGAGTTCGAGACACAATCTAAATACCTGGATGCAACCAATGAACAGGAAAAACAAGTTGGCGTATCGAGAAAACTGTTCATACAAGAACTTGAAGAGGAACGTGACAACAGTGTACTAAGATCCAATTTACAAGAAGAAGCTGTAGTTTAGCCAACAAACTTTCATTAACACGAGCCGAGGCTCGACAGCCCCAACAAACACACCTTTGTCGTTGAGATCTTGTTGTGCAGAAAGTCTTTGACAGTGTTTTTGACAGCGTCGTTGAGCGCAATCGTCCGCTGCTCCTCCTGCAGTAGTCTCACACGTCCTCCCTTGCCTGTCCTGGTGTTTCCCTCGTATCTAGTATCGACAATCCCAAGTCTCTTCGAGAGTCGTCCAAGCAACGAATCTTGCTCTTGTTCCATGTTGATATAAGGACGGTGGTTTTTTTTGAACTTGTGGAATTAACTGAACCCCAAAAATAGAATTGAGCAGGTTTTAATTTAGAGTGGCTTTTATTCGTTCAGATTAATATAAAATCAGCTGTTAGCGCGATGCATCGCCAATTTTGCGTTGGCGGCAAAGCCAATGGACAGTGTCAATTACAACGGGCCGAGTTTTGAACTTGTTGATCAAGTGCACGTACGTGTTGTTGTAACGACGATTCATGAATAACTTAACGGGCAGCGGGTAGTCTTTGTGGGAGTCAGATCCAGAATCGTTGAGTTCGAGCATGTCGGCAAAGAAGGCAGCCAGTTTCTGATCCGAGAGCAAAGAGTCGCCTTCTGGCGGATCACCGTCGATGCCATGACGCACATACAAATCCATAGTTTCCTTGTTTATCGTACCGAGGAGTTGCATTTCATCCGTGCCAGAAGAAAGGACGAAGGGAATTCCCTTTGGAAAGTGGCCTTGGGGTGCATTTGCAGCAGCCGCAGCGAGCTTCGTGCAGTCCGCCTTGTGCTTTTTCCAGACTGCCTTGAAGCATTCGGGTGAGCAGACAGCCAGGGCTTTGCACTTGCTGCACCTCTTGGAGGTTGGTGTTTTGCACGATTCACACTGGCCCTTCATATCGACCTCGGGATTGTCAAGATACTGCTTGAACATTTTCTTGTCCAGACGTGGGTCCAAGTATGGCGTGTCAGGGCCTATGGGAAGCGGTTTGCTCATTGTTTTTCGAGTGTTTCAAAAATGATCTGATACGAACAAACATACAATTATGGATGGGATCTGTTCAAGTTTTCATGCTGCTATAAACTGATATTATTCTGAGTTTTGCCGCAGTTTTGCTACGCAGCCACATTTTCTTCTTGCCAAAAGTATTCCCAAATGCTTGACCCTCAGGAAGGAATAGCAACAGAGTCCCTTGACTTCGCGGCACTCAAAGCCAGCATCCGACAGCAGCTTCAACCATTCCACGAGGACTCAGCTGCTACTTTCGAAGAAACTGATTTGGCCAGCAGCGAGTCTGACGTGGAACAAGTTAGACCAGGGGATCCTGTCTTTGGAAGCAGCCTACTGGCACCAAAGACAAGTCTCGAATCATCACTATTTATCAAAAACGCAATCCATAAATTGAAAGCTCTCGATGAGTCTCTCTTTGCTGGACTGGATGCGGTATCATCCATCCACAATCTGATGGCTCTTTGCATCGGCCTCACTCAACTAGACACGCGTTCAGACGCCAGTATTTCAGCCATTATTGAAAAAGCCGTTTTAAAGTGGCTTCAGCGAGTTTGCGCGTGGGTCCTTTTCTTTCTTCTTTGGCCGGCCTGTCCGTATTTTGACAGCTGAATATACCCCCCCCCCCCCCACACAGCCTTCCTGAACTGAAACACGTCCACTTCCATGGAAGCACTGATTTTAGTGCTGGAATTTTGCCAGCCCAGGAGATACAGGGTTTGTTTTATTATTTTGCCGAAGCCTTCTCTAAAAGAACGAACAGTCTACAGAACTGCTACATTCCTTTGTATGGGACCGAATCCAGATCGTATTACTTCAGCCTCTATTCCTGTTTTTTACTTCCCCTCCACGCTTACCGAATCGGATCCGTCACATCCCGAAAAGCTCATCAAGAAATACTGGGCTTTGATTGGAACTCCAAGTCACAGCCCCACAGCGAAAATCAGACGCATTCCATCGACTGGGCCTTCAACTGAAACTTTGGATGTTTCTCTGTTGATTGCTTATTTGAGTGAAGATGTTGCGGTTGGGAGACGACCTTGTGTTGTTTATTGCCGAGCCTTATCTTCTTCGGCTTCCTTGTTGGGGGAGTGGGATGATTTGGGGAAGATTAGAGAAGCCTGCTCAAGATTCGGCGCATGGATGCATGTTGAATGGTAATTCATTGAGCACAAAGACCAACGATTGTTAATCATGAACAAAAAGTGACAACATGTCGCTTTTGACAGCTCCGTCCATGACCGACGATGCGGACACGAGGCGGAAACTCGAAAGTTTGCGTGTCGCAGACTCGATCACATTCCATGCTTCTGAAGCCTTTAAACTCGAACGAGCTGCTGATCTTCCTAGTATCACGCTCTTCAATACTGTGGATCCTCGTTTGGTTGATCCATTGCATATGGAGGCGTTTGATACGTTACTCGAGAAGCCTACGGCGTTGCAAGCTGCTTCTCAGAGACGCAGGTCTAGTGGAAGTGCTGGGGGTGCATTGATTGCGTCGGTTTTGAGAACGACCGGTAGCTCTGGTGGGGAGAGGATGAGTTCTGAGTATCAGTTTCCTGATTTCGGAGGAAGCAGTGGTGGAATAGGGATGAGCCGATCAGGATCGGTTTCTAGTGTTGCATCGAATGGAGGTGTTGTTAGAGCAGTGAGTCCAAACAGCTCAAGGTTGTTGAAGAGAATGAGTTCGAATGCGCTGTTCCATGCTGCGTGCTTCTCGGGTGAGAACTCGGAGGCTTTGATTCCTGTTGGATTGAAGTATTCTCTTCCATGGTGGTTGTGGAGTATGGGGACTTGGACTGGAGAGTTAATGGATTCTTTTCAGTTGGGTCAAGAATTGGTAAACAAAATTATGCTTCTAAGTGCAACAGCTAATAAGTAGCCATGATTTTGATTTTAGACTGAGAAACTTGCAGACCGACTTGAGAGAGTGTCCAGATCTCAGTGTTTTCTCCAACCCAGCTTCAACCAACTACTTGACCGTTTTGTTTCATTTCAATCCCACAGTTTCAGCAAAAGATACTCTTTTGACACATCCCTGTGCCCCCTGTTCATGTTTCTCATGTACCAGAGAAGCCACAATCCTTTATCCCAAAACCACCGCAAATGCCAGTAGCGATAAACAGCCCATGGACACCTGGATTTGGTACAGCCGAGTCATTGATGCAGCTGGAGCAGAGTCGAAGAGAATCATGGGCGAATAAGATGAATGCAGATTTGGGGACACGATTTGTTGAGTATTTTTTGTTTATACTCTTTTTTAAATTCCCCAAATGCTGAGTGATGATTATAGCTGTTTGACAAGCTTTCCAATGAGTTGAAAACGAGTCTTCAACTTGAATTGGTTTCATTCAATGGATCTACTTTCATTCGTTATCAAACAATGTCTTATTGTAGGACTTTCATTGCTTTTTTCGGTGCAATTATAACTTTTTTTCCTGTTTAGTGTCGTCAAGCCGAGAATCACATGTGCACCTCGTTGACCTCCTCGTCGCACAGGCAACAGCTCTCAGCGCTTCTATTAACTCGACTTTAAAGCACCAAAAGAAACTTCAATCTGTTGTTGCAGGGTTGAATGGAAACAGTGGCCTTCAGCCTTTGTCCCATGAATTGAGGTATATCCCGCCATCTCAAGTATCGCAATGGAAAGCACACGGCGAACAGCATCAAGAAGTATTTATTGGATTAGGAGGACTTCATTTTACGCCTTCGTATTTGGATTTGGAGGCAGAGCCGATTGATGAAGGGGTAGTGAAAGATTTGGATGCTTTGAATGAGTGTCTTGTGGAATCATTGGCGACTGAAGGTGGGAGAAAACGATACGTGGGGCTCTGTTTTTTCCAAGGGAGTTATTGGGAAGGGTTGGATGGGTAGTGGGGTGCAGAAGGGAGGTGTGGGGAAAGTGAGGAGTTGTATTCGTATTGGGATTGTAAGATCTTTTTTCTGTTTCAATTTTTGGGTTTATGACGTTTAAAGGTAATTTTTGGTTACGACAGCTAAAGGATTCGTATGACGATTCGAAACTCGAGACTCTGGTGGACATTGTTTTGAAGAAGGGAAGAGAGCTGGAGCGTGGTGATCAGGTAAGGTGTTTTTGATGGGAAGTACGAAACTGACGCCATGTACATCAGTTCTTGGCCACATTGTCGGATGTAATTAAAAGGGGTATCCACAATGCAGAAATTAACCTCAAGAAGCAAAGTCATGATGATGAGGTGAGAGATATCGTTTTTCAGTTGCCTGCTAAAAACTTTTTGATGACGACAAAGGTGTCCATGTTCCGCTCACTTCCAGTAATTGGCACAGTTCTTGGATTCATGGGAGTTTTACCAAGTGCCTCTAGGTCTTCTGAAGCGATTGTTAGTGAAGAGCCCGAGCAAACTGTGGCTGGGGATGATTCTGATGTGGCATCTCTGATTGAAGCGAAAGTTTATGGCGCTGTATCTTCTGAAGATATGTCAGGTCCAAGAAGACCAGCAAGCAATCTTGGTGCGCATCATCCACGAGCCGTGGCGAGAAGCTTCACCTTGTCGAGTGGGTTCAGTACTGTCCCAATTGAAGAGGAGAGAATCGTCAAGGTTTCTCCACCGGCTTTAGCTTCGGTTTCGCAAGTGGAGAGTTTTGTGACAGACAGAACTGAAACTGACGTTGATGGAGAAGGAGAAGGAGAGGAGATTTTGATGGAAGATTTGGAAGGCGATAGAGGTGACAATGAGGTGGAAGATGAAAATGAATATGCAGGAAAGCTTGAATTGGAAGAGCAAGAAGGTGGGTATGTTGGTAATGGGGAGTTGGTGGTTGGAATGATTGACGATGAAGGCTATACAGCCGAGAACGAAGAAGAGGAAGAGTTTGCGGAAGACGAGGAGGATGTGTGATTGCTTTATTTTATCTAAGGCTCCTTTTGTTTCTTGTGTGGCTCAATAACAAACCATGAAGTCATTGGCACGACGCTTAAACTGCGGAATATCTTATAGAAATTATGAACATATGATTCAAAGATTCATTTACTGAAGCCCGAGAAAATTCTGTCATTCCAGTCGGATACTACAATAGCCATCAGCAGCTACACTGATTCCATTAAAAAGCAACTATCATCCGCTCATCTTGAAACTTGTCTCGCTTAAGCACTTTCTATTAACCCATTTTCAAGTTGTCCCAACGCCTTCCAAGAATGTTAAATCATTGAAGTATTGCATGGTGCGAGTCGCGTTTCTGTTCAATAAACTCTCTTGGAAGTAATAATCCAACTTTTCGTATCTGTTAAACAACTCTTTTCAAAACCACGGTATGATTTGGTGTAATAAATTGGAATTATTGGATTATGGACAACAGACTTGTACTCCTCCTCGAACGCATCCAGTCCGATATTGCTCTCGTCAAAGGCCAGCAAAATTCTGAGTTTGCTGTGCTCAATTCGAGGCTTTCGCGTCTTGAGTCGACTCTCGAAAATGCGCTTGTGAAAGTGGACACTACAACAGCAGCCATCACCAGCCATACAGAGTCCCTTCAAAAGCAGCTATCATCGACTCATTTTCGGACATCTTCTCGCCTAAACACTCTCAGCTCTCAACTGCGAATCGTCACCAACTCTTACCAAAAATTCCACACCTCCCTCAACAACACACCGGAAGAAATCATTACACAGATATTCAGCTGGATTGATTCATGTCAAGTTTTTAAATTTCGAAGATTGAACAGAAGGGTTGACAGCATCTTGACAACGGCTCACTTTGCTGTCCTCAACCAGACCAAATTTGATACCATCATAAGAGAGGATTTACACGATGGTTCCTTAGAAGGGTTTTTCACTGTCTTGGGGAAGGGTATCAGCAAAGCGTTTGCATTGGCCCCATCTTCCTTTCAAACAGTATTTGCTCGGCGGTATCGTCCACTCTTGAAGACTTTAAGCAACAGCTTTGACTGGGACTTCACCGATATGCGAAAAGATGATTCGGAATGGCGACCTGTCTTCAGTAAATCATTATGTGAACGTGATTGGATCGAAGAACTCTCCATTTTCAACGTGCAGGGACCGATTCCCAAGGAAATCGGGCGCTTAACTTTGTTGAAATATTTTCAAATATCAGTGAGTGAAGTAGGTGCTATTCCTGCTGATATATCGGGATGTGTGAATCTGCGACATTTTGGTATCTCTGAGTGTCAGTTTAAAGGAGGGTTTCCACAGGAAATTACTGGCCTAGTTACTCTCACATCTCTAAATTTGTGCAATAATCAACTGGAAGGGTCACTTCCCATAGATCTGGGTGTCTTGAGAAACTTGGTTGATTTGGATTTATGCCAAAATCAGTTTTCCGGAACGTTGCCAGAGTCAATTGGGAATCTCGTAAACCTAGAATACTTGGATTTGTCAATCAATCACTTCACTGGCGCTGTGCCAGAAACCCTTGGGAATTTGATACTTCTTCAGAATTTGGTCATGAAGCAAAATGATTTTACTGGATCCTTGCCATTAGTGCTGCTGCAACTGATAGCGCTTGAAGAATGTGATTTCAGAGATAACCCACACTTGGATTGTAACTTCGACTGGCCACTGTTGAAAATCTAGCCAAAGTACACAGGTGACACAACATGGTTTTGTTAGATACAAACGATCTGATGCACCGCAGCAGTTAGTTTTGACAACAATAATAAACATATATTTGCCTGATGCACCGCAACAGTTACTGTTGACAACAATGATAAATGAAATTACAAAAATAGAAATTGAGGCATTTAGCATATACTTGATAGCAAAGCGGTTCTGTTCGTGACTTGTGTACGAGTAAAACTTCTCAATATGTTATTCTGTCATGAGTTTTTTTTTGGCCTCGCTACGTGACTTGTTTTCAAACAAAAAGTATGTGGGAACATATGAACACGCTTAAACCTCAACCATTCCAACAACAACAGCAACAGCAGAACCAGACACAACAATATCCAGCGGGGTCTGTAGTACCATTGTATTTCTATAATCCTTGGATAAGTCCTTGGCCAATCTATCCGATTCATCCATCACAACTGGTGTACAACAACAACAACACTCCGATACAAGGAACATCAACATTGCCCGGACCAGGCATCGAAGCAGGAGAAAAAATTAAGAAGGAGGGATCGAAAACGCAGTCTCTAATTCCAAAAGCCAAGAAACCAATCTGGCTTCAACAAGAATCATCATCATCAAGGAATAGCGGTGCAAGTATTAGCACTTCTGATGATGAACGCGATCGATTCAATATATCTCTTCCTAGAGGGTCCGTGTATATGAATATTGTGCATGAAGTTGATTCTGAGTACGATGATGAGGACAATGGCCGATTTGACTCTGAGGCAGCCATCATCATGGAACAGCTTGAACAAAGCATCAAATTACAATCGAACACAGCCACAAACAGGTGGTCAAAGAAGAAGGGCGATGATGGAAGAGGAGGATTGGCTGTATCAACAGGCACTGGAAAGAGACGGGCATCGACAGCTCAATCAACAACGGCAGCAACAGCAACAGAATTATCATCAGTCTAGATTTGATGAATATACAGCTCTGAAAGAGATGGAGGAGGACAGCGTGTACGATTTCAGGATGTTGGGAAGTCCGCAGTCGCGCATCCCAGTGCCAGTCCCAGGTGCCGGCAGTGGATGGATCGTTGAAGAAGAATGCAAGCGACACGCGGGTGTGCATTAAACTCAAGTTTTCGTAAGACACACTTTTGTACATTTTTAATCAAAAACACAAAAGCAAAATGACGCTCGTTGTTGTCTTGTCTGGCGACGCCGACGGCCGACGCACGTGCGGCTGTGGCGCGGCGGCTTGTGCAGTGCGGCTTGAGCGTGGCGCCGCAGACGCTCGGGGCGGGCAGCCAATCAAAAGCGGCGCTCGTTGTCGCTGGCGCGGCGCCGCTGCTGCAGGCGCTGACGCGGCGCCAGGAGGCCGTCGAGGGCGCGGCGCACGTGGGTCCGCTGACGGCCGCCGACGAGCTGCGGCTGCTGCACGGCTTCGTGACCGCCGCGCGCTACTACGGCGGCGCCGGCGTGCTGGTCGCCGAGGACCTGGCGTGCGCGAACGCACCCGTGCTGAACAACGACTGGAAGTGGGTCGGCGGCAAGGGCGTCGTCGATGCCGTGCTGGCGCTGCACGACAAGGACTTTGAGAAGGTTGGTTGGTGCTGTGAACCCTATTGGTTGAACTAAAAGTACTAACACAGAAATGGATCGAGGCTTGGTCTGACAAGTGGGTCCTCGACACTAAAGACATTTCTGAAATCCGCGAACACATGGGCGAACAAGTCGGCTACTACTTTGCATTCGTCCAGTTTTACGTCCAGGCTTTAATGCCCCTCTCCATCTTTGGTGTCATTGCTTACTTGCTCTTTCCAGCTTACTCTTATACTTATTCTTTTGTCTTGTGTCTTTGGGGCATCTTTTTTATGGTTGCTTGGAAACGTCAGGAAAAGTATTTGGCCGATTTGTGGGGCTCCACTTCTTCGGACCGCGTTGATACCGAACGCCCAGAGTTTATTCCAGATCGTTTGGATGTGGATCCAAAGACTAATGGTGAATCATACCGCCGTAGGCGGTGAATCATACCGCCGAAGGCGGTGAATCATACCGCCGAAGGCGGTGAATTTTCTTTTTTTCCATGCCGCCGAAGGCGGCGAAGCAGACACCGCCTACGGCGGTGAATCATACTGCCGAAGGCGGCAAAGTCTTATCACCGATTCGTACTGCCGTAGGCAGTGTATTCCTTTTACACCTTCGATTCATACTCACCGCATCTATACTAAACCATACACTCCATCCATTCCGTCCATCCACACAAACACAGAGTGCGTACCATACTACCCATTCTGGAAGCGCTGGATTATTCATGCTGGATACACTGTTCCCGTCATTATTGTCTTTGGAACAGCCGTCACAATTGTTTCGTTTGTCATTGTTCTCGCCGAAGTCTTTACCGCTGAAGTGTACCAAGGACCTGACAAGTGGCTCGTCAAGATGCTTCCGATTTTAATCTATGTACTCTGTCTTCCACTCCTCCAAGCTCTTTACATGAAGCTCTCGTCTTGGATCACAAAGTTGGAGAATTCCCAATCAGTTGATTCGCACACTGCCTCATTCTCACGAAAGGCTTTCATCATCACTTGTCTGTTGACTCAATTGTCTCTCTTCCTCACTGGTGTCGTATACATTCCAATTTCTGATCTCTTGGTTCCGTACGTCAACCCAGTCTTGGAACAATATGGCGTTTCCCACCACGTTGTTGGATTGAATGCAACTGAGACAAGAAACTTGTTGAGCCCATCTTCCCTGCAAACCAAGGTTATTTCATTCTCAATCACAAATCAAATCATCAACCAAGCTGTCCAAGTTCTCATCCCAGCAATCTTGGCTTGGTGGAGTACAAGCACTATCACCAAGGCCGAACTCAAAGACATTGAGGACGAAAGAAAAGAGAAGGCTACTGCTGCGGACGGTGCAAAAAAGACCTCATCTGCTGCACCAACAGGAGACATTGCCTTTGACGCATCAAACGAGCCAATTCTCTCTGCCGAAGAAACCATGCGTTTGCGTATCGAAAAGGCATTGGTCCTCCCAGTCTATGACCAATACGACGAATACGCAGAACTCGCCAACCAATTTGCCCTCCTCATCATGTTTTCCGCCTCATGGCCACTTGTCCCACTCTTTTGCTTCATCAACAACTTTTTGGACTTGCGTACACATGCATTCAAAGTCTGTCGCACTGTGCGTCGTCCGATCCCACACCGCACCAACTCGATTAAACCATGGACTTCGATTTTCGCGAGTTTCAGTATTTTGGGAACAATGACTACTGTTCTCTTGACCCTCTTGTACAAGAACTGGGATAATGAGACCCCTGCCCATATGCAGAGTATCCCAAAGCTGGCGACCTACTTTATTATTTTGGTGTGTGTAGAGCATTTGCAGTTTTTCACCAGTTGGGTTGTCAGCGTTGCAATGAGTATTGTGTGGGGTGATTTGAAGGCTCTCGGGGAGAGAAAGAGACGGTTTGAGAGACAGGTGGAGACTTTTGTCAAGACAACTGTTGGAGAGGTTGAAGATGCTGTTGAAGGCAGAGTGGAGAGTGTTTTGGAGAAGTTGAAGGCTGCTTTTGGACAGAAGCATGCCAAGAAAGAAGAGTGAAAAGAGTGAAAGTTGTGTGAATTGTGTTTTTTTTTTCGTGTCTTGATCTGTTGACCTCTTGTTATCAAGTAAAAAGTATCTCATTGTTTTTGCAAACGTTATCAATAATCTCACGTGAGTAATGTGACTTATCAGAGCTTGTCTTCGTGATTATCGGTGCGCAGAATTCCCTTCAAGAAAATGTCAACAATTTGGTGTGTTTTGAAGCACGGAGCCGCCTTCTCAGTTTCCATTGACCCAGCGTGCACTGTGTATGACTTGAAGAAAGCCATTTTTTCCCAGAAAACGAAAGAGCTTGAAGATCTCGATGCAGGCAGACTCACTCTTATCAGAGTGTGGAAAGGAAGGACACCTGGATTAAACCAACAAGAGTTGCATACCGTTTCGGAGACAGCTTTCCAACTGGAAACGTATGGAACCAATCCAGAGATTACAAAAGAAGATATCTCTGCTCTGAAGACGATCCCCGGAGCAGTGTGGACGACCAATGAGTTGTGCTTCAAGGTGGACCCAAATTCCATGTAACAAACACAGGCTGAATAGATGATATCTTTTAAATAGGTCATGAATTCGCGAAAGAACATCTCGCGTTACCCGGTCATTAGGGACTGTGATGACGACGAACTCATTCACATCGTTGTTTTGATTCGTGAGTGAGTGCAGTTCACTCTCATATCTAACCTTTGCTTTATATAGCACCTGCAGGACCATCATCTTCGACAAATAATGATCTCAAAGCTGCTCCATGTGAAATCGATTTTTTCAAAACAGTGCACTTGGCCACACAGAATGAAGCACAATGGCTCAGCTTTCGGCATCCCATCCCTTCTTCCTCGCTATCCGCCCTGCTTCTGCGTGATAGCTTTCTTCAAATTGCCCACCTTATTTTGCATGAGTCTCTCGGAGTGAAAAAGTTTATTGTCACAGGAACACCTGGAATTGGAAAATCTCTGTTCCTTGTCTATCTGCTCTACCAATTGCTTGTCATGAAAAAACGTGTTCTTTTCTACTACCACCCTAACGTGATTTACTATGATGGAAATGGGGGTGTTTTCACTGTCAAGGAATTGCCAATCGAGACTGGCGAAGATGGATTCTGGAATCAGTCCCTTTGGGTGCTATTCGATGCCAAGCAAAAAGAACCCCGAGATTTGAGCTCTTTGCCATACAACTCTTGCAACTTTGTAATGTCGCTGTCTCCTCGCCGTGATTTGATCAATGACTTTCAGAAACCACCCCAAGTAAACAAATATTTCATGCCAGTTTGGAGTCAACAAGAGCTGCAACTCCTTGCGAATCGCTGCTTTGCTCATCTGGGAGACTCATGGATGCCACGATTCAGTACTCTTGGGGGAATTCCACGGTTTGTTCTGGAAGTTACGAATGCGGACCCCATGAAGATGGTGCGATCGGCGTGTGGGCAATGTACACTGGATGATTGTATCAAAGTTGTTGGCTTAAATTCTGATGTGTCTGAAAAAACGAAAGTTGTGCATTTACTGATTCACATCAAGTCTGAATACCCCTTCACCGAACATACTGTTGAATATGCGTCTCTTCCAGTCTTGAAAGTTATTGTGAAGGAAAAAGGAGACGATGCATGCCGCAAAATGAAATCCCTGTTAGGGTCCTGCAGGGGTAACCCGCTGACTGCCGCCTTGTGTGGATATATATTCGAGATGCATGCAATAACTGAGCTCGAACGCGGCGGAACATTTAGGATTCGAAATCTCATCAGAAGGGGACAAGGACTGAAGGGAGGCGAAAGCACCTTGATTGTCCCTCCGTCGATTCGTGAGTTGCGAGATTCAGCATCTGCCAATGACGTTTCCAAGCAGCTTTATGTCCCCAACTCAGGAAACCATGTTGGGCTTGATGCGTGGATGTCTGGAGTTGGTGGATTCCAAATGACTGTTGGCCGAAAGCATGGATACAAGAGCGAAACAACAGATCTATTGGATGTAATTGGAGGACCCCTCTACATGCTTCTACCTCCATTGTATTTTGGATCTTTTCCAAAAAGTGCCCCTAACAATGTGTTGGAGTTTGAACTTTTGATTGAGTATCCAGAAGGAATCAGAGGCTTCGAGGGGGGAATTTGACAACATCAATGAAATGGATACGTCTGCTGTTGGATAGGATCACAAATAAATGGAACTCATTTGCTTTTTGGAAAGAGTGATAGTGTCGAAATGACAAAAGATGGAACCACTGTTCCATCCGCATAGACATCTGCATAATTTTCTTGGCGATTTATGTTAACGACGCAAGTCAGTGATGTAAAATTTTGTTTCTTGTCTGTATGTTCTCTTTTTTTCTTCATTTGGAAAAAAGGTTCAAGAGTGAGTGTCTCTTGTTGTCCCTGACTTTGCACTGTTCTCACTCCTCCCCTCCCCGTAATTGAATTCATAGTGGCCAATGAGTACGCAGGCAACGTGTGGTTCATTCCAGCCGCTGACGTCATAGTCAACAGGGCTGAGCCGCTTGGGGAAGGAGGCTTCGGGGGCTGCTACGAAACCTTACCTGTCACAATCAAGACCATCACAGGACTTGTTAGTCCCAAAGCCGTCAGGATGGCCCAGGGCGAAGCTACTCTCTGGTTCTCCCTAAAGCATGCCAATATCACTTCGCTCTATGGGGTTTCTGTCGATGAACATGGCAATCCCATGTTCATCATGGAACGAGCCGAAACAAGTCTACATAGTCGTCTTTACTGTGCAAACGGCGAGAAGCCAGTATCCAAAGATGTCAAGATGCGTTGGATCCTGCAGATTGCCCAGGCATTCAAGTATCTCCATTCGCAAACGAACCCGGTTATTCACGCTGACTTGAATCCACGTAAAGTGCAGATTGGTAGGTGATTTTGAAGGAGAGGGGTGTTACGTGCTCCATCTTTGACACTATTTTCCCGATGTTATAGGTTATGATGGTGTTGCAAAGATTACGGACTTCGGTCTTTCTCGCTGCCTCCTTGCTTCCGATACCTTCTCTCGCCAATCGCATGGAGCAATGCGATACTCCCCGCCCGAATCGTTTGGCCGAGGGTACAAGGCCACCACGGCTCACGATGTCTACTCCTTTGCCATGACCATCTACGAGATTCTTTCAGAAGTTCAACCATTTGACGACGCTATCCATCCAGAAAGTATTCCAAAATGGGTAACAGAGGGTGACCGACCGGATAGCAAGCCAGACCAAATCCCTGAGGATTCTTGGGAGTGGTCATTGATTCAAGCTTGCTGGGATCAAGACCCAACCAAACGACCGTCATTTGAAGAAATTATCAAGATTATTCAGGACCAATCTTTCTCGTTGCCCCAGTCAATCTCGTCTCTATCACTGGTATCAGATGAAAATGGGCGAAACAATTTGGGAGACATGTACTTCTACGGCCAAGGAGTTGCGCAAGACTATACCAAAGCAGTTGAATGGTATTCTCTCGCTGCCAACGAAGGAAACGCAGCAGCACAATTCAACTTGGGAACAATGTATCGAGATGGTACGGGTGTTGTACAGGACTATTCCATAGCAGTTGAATTGTTTACTCTTGCTGCCAACCAAGGAGACGCTGCGGCACAATTTGCATTGGCAGTGATGTACGAGAATGGCCAAGGAGTTGCACCAGACCATGCCAAAGCAGTGGAATGGTATACACTGGCTGCCAATCAAGGATTTACATTTGCGCAAACAAGATTAAGTTTCATGTATGAGAATGGTAGAGGAATTGCCAAGAACGAAGATGTTGCAAAAATGTGGAGGGAAAAAGCAGAAGAGTAAAATAAAGCTGCTTGTATGTTGACAACTGCAATTATTGTAGGGAAAAGTTCCTTGCCTGGGCTCTCACTTATTAGCTCTTAGAGGATCTTGGTCCAGAACTTGTGTTCAATGAATCAAACATCAAATTTTCATTTAAAGCCGTTTCCCCAAAAGTTAAGACTTGTGCACAGCAAATCTGCTCCGAGAAATTCTGAAGAAAAAACGAGGAAGCCAGAGAAATCCTAAGAAAATCTCTGGAATGCCCAAATATTTCCCCAAACTGGATCTTCTCTAAGTGGTGGCACATAGTTACAGTGTTGAATGATGTGTTGTGGAACGGTTGTCTAGCTTGCCTTTTTTGCTCTTGTTCCACGAGTAGATCTAGCGGTTTGGTTGCTCTTGGTCGATCAAAGAGGTAAGTTTAGTTTACTTCGACTTTATTTCCCCAATTTCCACCAAGTCAACAAATTTAGAGTACTGCACTTAATTAAAGAATGATAACATCTTCCCACATCTGGCAAACTTTTATGAATAACTCAGGGCCCTCGCTGAGAATAACCCCCGGCAGCACTAATCTATCACCCAATCTTCCCATCACTCCATGACTAAAGTCCAGCCTCCAATACGCGAACCTCTTGTTTTTGCACGTACATCTGTGAGGTGATTGGCACCCGCCACTTTTGCTACAGAAATGGTGTTTTGACTTGATGCTCCGGCGCGTTTATCAGCACCAGTCCGACTCCGTCACTTGCGTCGAGAACAATTCCAAAGACTCGATATCCAAACAAGCCTCCTCCTCAGACAACAAATGGAGGGGAAAATAATCCACAGGCGCACTTTTCTTGTGATAGAGCCTTAGGGCTAGGACTAGGTGTAGGGCCAGGGTTAGGGCTAGGGTTTTATACTCATTAGCTTAGGATTAGACTTAGGGTTTCATGAAAATTTTCATTTTTGGTCCTGAGATCGATCCCCAGGCATCCTACGTACAAGCAGAGATTGTTGCCACTACATTAAAGGGCTATATTAGGAACTCTTCTAGAAATATATATGACCCCATGGAGTATAAATTCACTTTAAGCGCTAGATTATTCAGCGCAAAATATTTAAGCGCAAGCAATATTTAAGCGCTGACACTTAAAGCGCAGAATATTTAAGCGCAGAAACTTTAAGCACTGACACTTTAAGTGCTGAATATTTTATTGCAGAATAATTAAGCGCTGAATATTAAAACATTGACACTTTAAGTGATGAATAATTGAGAGCTGGGTTTTAAGTGCTAAATATTTAATTGCTGACTTTTTAAGCGCTGACTATCCAAGTGCTTATAAATCAAGCACTGAGAAAATTTTAAGCCCAGAAAATCACCAAATTAGCATTTTAATCTGGAACACATTAATGCACATGAAAAATTTTGAAATTTTTTTTGACTAAAATTGAAAAGTTCTCTTTTTATTAATCTATTAATCAAAAAAATCATAAACCACCCACTCATTGCAATCATTTGATGATACAAAAACAGCACTTTTACAGCAACTGTTTGTGTACTAAACTGACATTGATATACATCCAAAAATATGTTACAAATGCAGGTTACACAAACACCACCAAACCACCAGCAGCCAAGTACAGTAAGTAGTAGCAAATGTAAAAACTACTCTTGATTTTTATTGTGTTAGGCGATAAAATGAAATCTTGAATTTCCAAAGTTGGTCCAAGTGGGAATCAATCCTTACTCTTTACATGGTCTCATTGGCCTGTTGAGGTTGAAAACCCTGTGGCCCATTTGCCCATTGATGCGGCACATCAACTTGACATGGTGATTTTATGATTGGAGGAAATCATGAAGGGGAAATTAATTACAAATTAATAAAGTGTCAGTTACAAAATGTATTCATCTTTCTCATGTGAGCAAAGGCGTCCCCTAATCTTGGTAGCACACGGCTAATGTATTATTGTGTTTTGGGTTGGAATACATCCAGGGAAGATGTGTTTGGTGCAGCGGTCGCTTAAGGTTGTATGTAATGCCCCAGGTTCGAATCACAGAACTACTTTTATTCTAACCATAAAGATTCAGGTTGAAATATTCAATCCGTTCAACTTTTATGTATATTTCTAATTTCTGCTAAGTAGTGCAAGTGATATTGTATCTTTTATGGGTAATATTAATACTCAACATCAATGTAAATCCATTTTATTATTGAGTGTCCTGGTAAGCTTGGAGAATTTTTTTTCGTCACAATAAAATTGCAGATTGAATTTTTTAATCCAAGTTCAACTGCTATTACCCAAACACAACCATAATACCCCTGAGTACTTAAGGGTTAGGGTTAGCATGTACACTCCTAGGACTAGGGTTTTTTGTTTATAAGGTTAGGGATTAGGGGTTTTTTTTTTTTTTTTTTTTTATTTTGTTAATGTTAAAGTTTATTGCCTCCGGTAACCCAGGAGGATAACATCCACATCAAAAAAGAAGTAGAGGGAGATAAGTAGATTGAGTTGTAAGTTGGAGACGAGAAAAAAAACAGGGGAAAACTTCAAATAAACTTAAGAAGTGAAAAACGCACTGATGTTTGCGTTACGTTGAGGAAAGCTGCTGTAGACAGTAGTTGTTCCATTCGTGGTAGAAGGTGCGAACTTTGCGGATCGGTGAACGTTGAGCGATACTTGCAGTACGATAGGCATTTCGGTGGAGACTTGACGGATGGTTGAAGTCGGCGTCGAAGAATGGATCGAAACCTTCGTCCGCAAGATGATAGGTGATTTGACTTGCGTAGTGGATGTTGACGGCAAGTTCTACAGTTAGCGGGTCGACAATGGAGATGTTTAGGATTTCCCGACCGGTAGTGAACGCATCCAGGAACTGACGGAGACGGTTGGGCTTGTCCGGCTTGAGACCTCTACAGTGAAGGATAGCAACACCATGGTGGAGCTCAGTGGACGTGTAGACTCTGGAGTTGAGCGGTCTTGGTGGCGTCGGAGTCCTTGGCTTGCGTTTGCGTTTACCTGGGAGCCCCGGTGTAGATGCAGGTGACGGTGGAAGATGAGCGATCGGAGGTGCCGAAGTGGTTGGCAACAGTTGAGCTGGGCAAACTCGAGCGAGACGAAGGCGGCATCGGGAGAGGAAGCGTCGGCGATCGGAGACCAGATGGAGACTCACTCTGTAGAGCTGCTAATGCTCTCTCCAAGGTGGCGATCCTGTCGTCACGTTCTTGGAGGGCAGCTTCGAGAGCAGACACAACGTCCTCGAGGGAGGAAGCTTTGTGTGCTGGATCGACGGCGACACGACGGCTTTCGAGAGAGCGAACCGGCTTGAGAATCGACTTGAGCGGAGTCGGCGGTGGTGTGATGGTGGTGGTGGTGACGTCGGAGCTGGTGTTAGCAGTGCGACGAGCGATCGCCAAATGGTCGACCGGCAGCGAAGCAGAATAGCTCGCCGGCGGATGCGACTGGCGTAATGGTTGATCGACGGTGGCAGTGTGGGCGGCGATGGCGACGGTGGTGGTGGTGGTGTCGAGAGCATTGACGGAAGTCGACGGGCTGTCCGTTTTGATGGCAGGAGCCTCGGCGACGAAAGAGGCGCTGGATGGCGCGACGGAAGCGGCGGCCGGTCGGAGACCGGCACTGGATTTGGTGGTGGTGTTGATGTTGGTGGTGGTGTTGAAGGAGCGATCCAACTCGGGATCGCGGGGTTGCAAGCGGCGGACATTTGGCATCGACGTGGCGTTTGGCGGCGAATCGACAACGGCGCAATGCGTCGTCTTCGGCGAGGTGTCGATCGGCGAAGCGGTGGAGTTGTTGTTGATGATGAGGTTGGTGTCGACACTGTCGACTGCGGCGGACGAGTCGACTGGTTGCGAATAAAGCCCGACTTGATCGGCGTTAACGGGGGCACCCCGGAGAATAGCCTGGAACAAGGCGGCGCAAGTGTCGTCAAATATGGTGGCGACGTCGGCTCTGAAATCGTCCTGCGACTGGCGGAGGAAAGCGAATCGATCGCCGCGGTCGTTTGCCTCGAGACGTCCGTCGGCGGCAGCGCTTGCGTCGTTTAGCGGTGCTGGCGAATCGAGGACATGGGGGCTGGAGGGCGTCTCATTGACAGCACCAACAAGCCCCCGCTCTGAGAAATGGCGGTCATCGACGGGCATTGAGGAGTCATCCGAGATGTTGTCGACAGTAGAAAGGGTTAGGGTTAGGGTTGTTTTAATGCTTGAAGGGGCAATCAATAGTAGTGGGTCCGATAAATCTCGACTCGGCTTGTAGAGAGACGAGGAGAAGAGCTTGGTTGGTTGGATAGGAGGGTTGTTTCTTTAAAGTTTCGTGGGGTAGCAGTTATTCCCGTACGATTGTTTTTTATTTTAATAAAGAAACTAGAAGGCTACGTTTCGTCCTTTTATGGACTTTTCAACGGAATTTTTGCGTGAAACTAAATAAGAAACAGGAGATTGTTTTGAGTGGAGTGTTTCGAGCGTTTCGAGTGTTTCTAGCGTTTCGAGTGTTTCGAGTGTTTCGGATGTTTTAAAGAAGTTTCGGCTTGACTAATCAAGTGGAGTTTAAGGTTCAAATTTTGTTCGAATTTTACCATGGCGAGTGTCGTGGAAAAGAGAGCCGAGGTTAGGGTTAGATTTCAAGGCGAGTACAGTAGATGGTGGGTTGGTCCAGTCGGTGAGGTGGCTTGAAGTTGAAATTTTTTCTTGAAAAATTTTCAAGTTGTTTCCGATTTTGAGTTGATTGATTCTGTGGTTGTATCGGATGATAAATGGAGCGATTCGGGAGTCGTCCGTAGTTTTTGGAGTGAGATATTGGTTGCGTTTTTTGTAGGAAACTGAGTTGGAGATCGCGTGGAAAAATTTCGGGGGTAGCCGCGTTTGAGAAGTCTGAGGCGGAATAAATTTCTGAGATTGTTGAAGTCCGTTTCGGAAGAGGAGCAGCGGATGTATCGGATGAGTTCTCCTTTAATAAAGCCTTTTTTCAAATTGGTCGGGTGGCTTGAGGAATTGGAGATGTAAGTGTAGGTATTGAGAATTTTTTGATGGCATTGCGTAGCGATTCGTCCGTTGCGTATGGAGATTATAAGGTCTAGGAAATCGATAGATTTCATGGAGGTGACTAAAGTGAATTTGATGCCTGGGATGATTGTTTGGCAATTGTCGAAGAAGGTTTGAAGGTCCAATAAAGGGGCGGTCCAGATTCCGAAAATATCGTCGACATAGCGATTGTAGAATTGCATTTGGTTGGAGATGGTGTTTTGGACAAGTGGGTGTTCTTCAAAATGGATCATGAGGAAGACATTAGCGACTAAAACGGCCATGTTGGTGCCCATAGCCATCCCGTGAATTTGATGAAAAATTTTTTTGCCGAAGGTGAAAAAATTGTTGGAGAGGACCCAGTGGACAAGATCCGGTAGAAAGCGGGGGAGGTTGTGTCTTCGGGTAAAAGTAGCGATAGCGTTGGTGGTGAGATGGATATTCATAGAGCCGTAGAGGTTGACGACATCAAAGGAGAAGAGGATTGCGTTAGGAGAGATCGGTGCGGTA